>CAUYRH010181777.1:0-28546 GCA_963574655.1 Perodicticus potto | reverse complement strand
CGCTGTCTCCCTGTGTCCCCAAGGGGAAGTTCCTGGGTAGATCCCGCCTGCCAGAGATGCCTGAAGTCCTCTCTCCCCAGTCTCACCGTGCCCAGCCGCAAGGAAGCTGTTACTCGGCTGCCATCTTGCTCCGCCCTCCCTCTTCTCTTTCATTTTCAAGAGAGGCTCATGAGACACAGCTCTCAACACCTTAGTCCTCCTGTCCTAGCCTCCTGAGCTGTCAAGCCTACAGCTTCATAGCCATGAGATGAGGCACAGTGAGGTATTTCCCTGGGTCTCTGTCCCACTTCTTGAGGGGGATGTTTGGGTTCCTGCAAGATGGGAAGCTCACAGCTGGGCAAAGACCCTCAAGTAGTGAGAGGCACTGGAGACTTGAGGTCCTGTCTGAGAGGGCCCCAGATGAAAGGTGAGTGGGTGGAGGTGGTTAGAATGGGTATTTCAAGCAGTGTGGCTTTCTCCTCATTATGTCATTAGCAACATTCTCTTTAAAAGTATCTATATATTACATCATAACTATCGAGAACAAAGGTGTCCAACCTGCAGCCTCCAGCCGCATGCTGATTTTGCAAGGACTGTTTTTGCTTATCTATGGTGTTAGATATCACCAAAAGTATGCACGGTGGTCTAATACTTTTGGTCTAATCAGCTTTTGTTAGTGTTTGTGTATTTAATGTGTGGCTTAAGACAACTCTTATTCTTCCAATGTGGAGCAAAACAAAAAGGTGGTATACCTCGTTAGAACCTCCCCCAACTCCCCCTTCCTAATCAGGTAAGAGGGTTTCCCACTGGGTGCTGCTCAGCCCACCAGGTCTTGTAGGTTTTTGCTCTCCAGGGATGGGAACCCATTCTGCATTTTTGCACTTCCCGAGTTACCACTTTCTAGAGCCAATTCTTTCATGTAGCTTGATTTAATATGTGAGCAGGCCTACAAAAATAGTTTGTCCATGTTTTGGAAGAATTGGTACTCTCTTCATTCAGGAGAAAACATGGCCAGGTGACTTTTCTGAAGTCAAACAGAGAGCTGGCAGCAGAGCTGGGCTTATAGTCCCAGCTTTAGGTCTCTTTTTGCTCCTGTTTCTTGCTCTTTCCCTGGATAGTGTGCTGAGTGCTCAGGGGCCCTGTAGGCCTCTGTGCTGGAGACCTGGTGATACCGTGATGGGGAGGCCCTCATGGCTGCCTGGTGCCTGTAATATATTTGAATTATCTCTGCAGATGAGCCCTGATTTAGCAAACAGTCTAGAGTAAACCTCAGCTTGAAGACAAATACAATTGACACTGGGCTTGAGTGGTTCAAAGGTTATTGGCACAAAGCTGTCGGCTTTGTTTAGCTGAGCGGCTGTATTTATGACGGGCGATAGGCAGTGCCATCCATAACTTGCTGCAAGCAAGGCTGATGTCGGACCAGAGACAGACTATTTACACTGAGCGTTGAGTTTAGTTTCTCTGCTGGGAAATGCAAAGGCAATTCAATTCTTGGCCAAGTTGCTTTCTGGGTTGCTAGCTTAGGTCTGGTGTCATACTTTGGATCATTGGTTAACCTTGCTAGGGGTGAATGACATCCCTCAGGAGGTTGTTTTCTGGGTGTGTGCAGTAGGGTGAGCTGGGGAAGAGGGTAGGAGAGGTCCTCAGGGCTGTTTGAAGGACCTGGCCAATGAGTTTCATTTTGACCCCTAATTTAAGGCCCACAAAATACTGTGGAGCAGCAGCACCTTTGAGTCTCCTGGGTCCTGAGACTTGATTGCTAACTATGTCTCCTGGATGTTGTGGCTATTTTAGGAGAAAGAAACCAGGGATCAGCCTTGCACTAAAGAGGTACATGGTTACAGAGCTGGACAGGCAGGCTTTATAGACATTGACTTTCCTGGGAGAGAAATTATCCCAGGAATGAGCAAACTGTGGCTGAAAGGAACAATGCCCAGAGCTGGCAGAGGTGGCTACCAAAGGCTGGCCTGTGGTTTGGCCTTTTGGAGAGGAGGAGGAAGTCTGTATCAGAGCCTTACAATGTGCTTCTCTTGTGACCCATTCATTCCACTGGCGGGAATCCATCCTGAGGAAATCCTCATAGATGGGGACAAAGATTCATCCACCTAAATGTTCCCCACCGTGTTGTTTATAATAACACAAAAGAAGAAACAAGTTAGGTGTTCAACCACAGGAGGTTTTTGTTATGTTAATTATGGCACATTAATAAAATGGAATGTTGTGCATTGACCCAATTGATATGTATGAAGAATGTTTAATGATTTGTAAAAATAATTCCAAATTATTTGGAATAATTGGAAGGAATATTTTACAAATTATCTGTAAAATGTGTTTTCTGTTGCATAAAACAATATTGTACAAAGGAGGGAAATAGCAGAATGCAAGTGAAGGTTAGCTCAAGTGATGGTGATTTTTAATTCTCTCACCTATTAATGGAATAAATTTTAAATTTATATAAGAAGGATGTATTACTTTTCATCCAGGAACAATTATTAAATGATTTAATAATTGTGAACCCTGTTCTTCTCCAGGCCTTATTTTCCCTGGGTCTAAGAGGGGATGCTGTGCTGCTCTTGTTCTGCCCTGGCTGAAGTCCTGGGCTGTGGGGGATGACCTGCTGAGGAAGTGCTGGCAATCTGCCCATGATTACCATGTCCTGGGGTCTAATGGCTCACCTAATTTTAGTGTCTGCTGGGGCAGCTGCCTAAGTGTGACCCCAGCTGCTGGGCAGATGGTCAGGGTGGTGTTGGCAGTGTTGACAGCATCTCTGCCAGGATGGGAAGGTCAGAGCACAGCTTGAGACCGGGCTGGGTAAGTCACAGAGCCACAGGGAAATTCTCAAGTGTCCATGACACAGAACAAACATCACAGCCTGCGTTTGGAAAGAAATCTGCTAGCCCTGGATTGAACTGAGGGCAAGAGGGCACCTTGGGGAGTGAGAGAGAAGAAAGAGAGGTGAGCTCATAGTGCTGAGAAGTCGGCTTGCTGGAATTCCAGAAGCCAGCCTGCTGTCAGGGGTTTCCAGTTTATGGCTTGAACTTGTCTGTCAGCCCAATTCTGTCTGTCAACCGGGGACTTGCCTGGAGACATGAACATTTCCCCAAAAGGTCTTGTCTGGGGGCCTCTTCTGGTAGCAGGTAGCTGTGGGCACCGTGTCTTTACCAGAATAGCTGGGAGTCAGGGGTCTCTGGGGGTGTGAACATAAGAAAATCTGTACCAGGAAGATGATTCAAGGGCAAGTGGAGAGCAGGCTCAGTTGGCAAAGGAAGACAGGGCTACTATGGCCTCTTTCCTGGTCTTGTGTCTTCATCTCTGCCTTTCTTACTGTGCAAGTCAAGCCATTTTTCTAAACCCAGCTCCTACTTGTCATTCTTCCTCTGACTTGGGTTTGTGAAACTTGTGAATAAAGTTGAGACTCTTGAATATGGTGGTCAAGACCTTTGCCCAACTTGGCCTCAACCTACTTTCCTGCTGTTAGGCTCACATACTCCCTTCTCTTTCTCCACATCCTGTCCCTTCTCTATCCCTGAACACACCATACATTCTCATTTCCCTTCTTATGCTGGAAAGATTTTCAACTCTGCCTTATTTAGTCATTAGCTATTTTTGGAACACCTACTGTGAACTAGGCAAGACTCATGTGTAAACTCCTATTCAGCCCTCAAAACCCAAAGGTCTTTTTGTCTGACATGCCTTCCCCAGCATGACCTCCCCGGGCACTCCATCTCTACTAATAATGAAGCCTTACATCTCATATTCTTGGGGTGTTGCATCTGCTTTTCCCTTTGGGCCTTGGTAACTTTCCCCTGTGTCCCTTGCCCAAGACATAATTCTCTGTAAATAGCTGTTGGGTGTCGTCATACAGTGAAAAGCATCAGTGAATGCCGACAAAGCAAATGGAAGGATCTATTCCCCGGAGTTGTAAGGACATGGGATCATGATAGCAAATAGTGTCAGTTTACACTTACCAAGCACATATCATGTGCCAGGCACTGTACCAAGTGCTCTCCATGTATTAATCCTTCTAATCCTCCCCAGCCCCAAAGTTTCATTTTTTTAATTTAATTTTTTTATTATTATTAAATCATAGCTATGTATATTAATACAATCATGGGGTGCAATGTGCTGGTTTTATATACAATTTGAAATATTTTCATCGGACTGGTTAACATAGCCTTCATGGCATTTTCATAGTTATTGTGTTCAGACATTTGTATTCTACATTTAGTAAGTTTCACCTGTACCCTTCTAAGATTCACCATAGGTGTGGACCCACCAATTACTCTCCTCTACCCATCCCCAAAAGTTTCTTTTTTTTTTTGTTTTGTAGAGACAGAGTCTCACTCTATCGCCCTCCGTAGAGGGCTGTGGAGTCACAGCTCACAGCAACCTCCACCTCTTAGGCTTAAGCGATTCTCTTGCCTCAGCCTCCCAGGTAGCTGGGACTACAGGCGCCCGCCACAGCACCCAGCTAATTTTTGATGCAGTTCGGCCGGGGTCGGGTTTGAACCCACCACCCTCGGTATATGGGGCCGGCGCCCTACTTGCTGAGCCACAGGCGCCGCCCCCAAAAGTTTCATTTTACGGAGAAGGAGACTGAGGCACAGCAAAGCTAAGTCACTTGTTCAGGCTCACGCAGACAGTAAGCAGACAAGCTGGGATTTGAACTTATGTCCCCAGAGTTTCAGGCTCATGCACTGTTACTTCTTTCCTACCAGGCATGGCAGTAATGTTTGCCCTCTGGGAAGTGAAGGGCAGCCTCACACCTGATGGGTCCTGGTGCTGATGACTATTGGCAGCCTTGCAAGGATGTGTGGCTGCTGGGGGGAAGCCCTCAGGGGACAAGGGCTTTCCTGGAACTATCCTAGTGATACCTCTGGGCATGTTTTTACATCTCCTTTCCTCACCACCTCTCTCTGCCCCACAGGAGATGGGAATATGAAGCACATGTTGCCTGTTGGTCCCATTCTGGGCACTGAGGAGGTAGTAGTCCCAACCCCAGCAGAGCATGGCTGAGTCAGCTGGCACGGTTTTTATGTCTAGTTCAACACACATGCCTGGCACAGACCCTGGTGATGCCCACCCTGCTTGCATTTATCTTAAGAGTGGCCTTGGGAATTTCTGAGAACCCTGTCCTTTCTCTACCTTCCATCTGCCCATGGCTCTGTTGTATGGTGTCTGGACAGACTGAGCAGGAGATTGGACTTCTGGCTGAGGGACACATCTAAAATTATGTCTCAGGAGAACATACTTTAACACTTTGGTGGGGATCAAAGCTGGGCGCAGTGTTCATTAAAGAGCCAACATGAGGGGCTGGGAGCACCTTGGTGAGGGGAGAGACCTGTCTGGTTCTTGAGCCCCATCATGGAGCTTGTCTCTGCTCAGTTTTCAGTATTCATTCCCTGACTTGGGCAAGAGTGGAGATGCCTTAGAGGAAGGAGACGGGGCAGCGATCTGGCTGCCTATCACAAAGCACGACAAGCTGGGTGCTGAAAACCACACAAGTGTATTCTCTCACAGTTCGGGAAGCAGCAAATCCAAAATCAGGGTTGGCTTCTTTCTGAAGTCTCCTGGCTTCCAGCAACGATTGGCAACCCCTGGCTTTCCTTGGCTTGTGGACACCTCACGCCAGTCTGTGCCTCCATCCTCACCTGGCCTCCTGTGCCTGTGTCCACATCTCCCTTTTCTCTTAAGGACACCAGTCCTATTGGATCAGGGGATTACCTTACTCTGGTGTGGCCTCATCTGAACTAATTATCTCTGCAATGACCGTGTTTTCATATAAGGTCACATTCTGAGGCATGGAGGGTTAACTTCAACACGGCTTTTTGGGGTACAAAATTCAACCCACAACAGACGCTCTGAGGGAAATACTTGAGGGCTGCATTGTGGCATTGCTGGCCCTGTAGCACTGCTGCCCCCTTCTTTTGAGGGAAGCGCAGGGAAGCAGGTGTGGGTCCTGAGCCCACCCAGGCTTCAGCTGGGAGGGTTTCCTGGCATGGCCTCACAGCGCTGGGAAGGCCTTGGAGAGACACGGCTGATCAAAGATGGCTGAGGGGCTGGGGGCACAGCTGAGCTTCCAGTTGCCTCTTCTGCTTTCCTCTTAGAAATGCAAATGGCATCTGTGGAGGAATCCTTTTAAGGGATGAAAGCAGTTTTTAAAAAGACATTAATCTCCTCACTCACTTCCTTCTGATGGCTGGAGATGAGTGACAAGCCTCGTAATTGAAGATGGTGGGGCTGATAACTTGGCAGTAGCCTGGGGAGGGATGTCTCGGGCTGTGAATCACTGCACCGTGGAGCAGAGTGTCATCCCGATGGTATCTCCCGGGCCCTCGGAGCCTCTTGCTGCTGTACAGAGGCATGCACATGTGTGAAGGCTTGAGTTGAGCCAGTTGCCAGGATGCTGGATTCAGGGAGGTTTTCTGGGGAGCAGCTGCTGCAGCAGAGAGCACAATTAAGTGCCTACTGTATATGGGTGCCCTGCTAGGAGCGGGGGCAGTAGTGCCTAGTGCATAGTAGGTGTTTAACAAATGTCTGTAGAATGGGAGCATGAACAGCTCAGGGTAGGACCCTCAGATGCTTAGACCAGGCTGTGTGTCCCCCCACGCGGGGGGGCCTCTCCTCATCCTCCTTTCTCATTGCAGCCTCCCTGGGAAGCTCAAAGGGGACAGAAGTTCTTAGTTCAAGGGAGTCCTCTGCCCCAGATGCCGCTGGTGAGTGTGTGTTCTCAGGGTCTACTTGATCATTCTGTTCACATACTCATGCTCCAAACTGTGCAAGGACATTTGGATCCCCTACCCTCAGCCAAACTGAGGGCTGTGTTTGGATGTGGGCAGCAGCGAGCAGGGAGGAAGACGAGGGAGGCGACTGCAAGCCTGGGAGCCCTGGGTGGACGCATCTTAGTCCTGAGGACTAAGGTCTGCTTGGTGTTGCCAGCACCTCGGACAGGTCCTGCCCTGAGCTGGGCTGGATCAGAGGAGAGTGCAGACGAGTGAGAGCCCTTTCCAGTCCACCCTTCCCCAGAGTACTCACTGCCTGTGCTGAGGGGACTGGAAAGTGCCGCTGTCAGGTGACATGTGTCATATGTGCCCTACATGCAGGGTGCAAAAAGTCTGGGAGGTGATTTGGGGCTGCACTCATTGTGTGTGTGTGTAGGTAGGTAGGCAGGCAAAGGGTATTCACTAATTCATGTACCTACTCATCCATTTATTCATTCAAAGGTATCAGTCACCATGTTTGATTCTGGGCTTCCAAGATGGGAACAAAACTGTCCTGGTCCTTGTCCTCATGGAGCTCACAGCCTAGAGAGGGAGACAGATGTGACTCTAGCAATTTCACCAATAGACAACATTGCTGCGGGGTGAGAGGAGGGCTCTCACTGAGTTTTGCCACTGGTTTGTGACTTTTTCTTTCATTCATACTTCTCACTTATCTGGGGGCCCCTTCTTTGAAGTGAACTCGTGTCTGTGTGACCACAGAACAGCTGGGGTTTTCTAGACCCCCATTCAGTTGTCTTCAAATCACCACCCCAAGCCCAAGTGGCCCCAAGTTCTGGGGAACACAGTCTGGACATTGCCGCTACAAGTACTGGGGAGCCCGAGAAAGCCTTGCACAAGGCAGTGAGATGTTGGAGCTGCTGCTTCAGAAGAATGGATGTGACAGGGTGGTCCGAGCTGGACCGAGGTAGCAAAGTGAGGCTGTGTCATCCAGACCTGGGCAGGTCTGGGACTAGCCTCGGGGCAGCTATCAGGAGATTGAGCAGCTGAAGGGAGGAGGCTCTGCTATGGAAAGTGTGTCAGCCTAGGGCACTGGGGAAGGGGTGAGGGCCGGGAGTACCTGTGGGCTGGGACTGGTCTCAGCATAGACTTTGGCCCATGCTTGGACAGCATGTGGAGCCCCTTAAGCATCCTCCCCGGATGTTCCTTTCTTCCAAAAGCCTGGGGAGTTGGAGGGCAGGGTGGCTGAAATCTCTGGGGCAGTATTATCCAGGGCCAGGTCCACTGCTAGTTCACAAGGGCACACACACACAGAGAGGACAGCAGGACAGAGGGGGCTGGGGGCCACTGAGAGACCTGAGTCCTGCTCCCAGAGAGGGGAGCAGGGACAGAGCAAGAACTTCCCATGCCTGGGAAGCTTACTCTGGCCCCTTCCTCTTTCCTGGGGAAGGTGAGAGTGAACTGGGTGCCCAGTAGAGGGGGAGCTTGTGATAAAGCCATCTTGGTTTTTCTTAAGACCTGCTGCAGCCACCAGCAGGCAAGGGGCTTCTCCAGCACCTGCCCCAGCCCAGCTCTGAGTGAGTCCTTCCACTTTACTGGAGGTGGAGGCCCTGCCCGGGAGCATATCCCTGCCGGAACTGGGGAGAGGCTGAGGGGCACGGCTGCTGGGGCTGAGGATGAGGGGAGGCCCTCACCCTGGGGTCCCCAGCAGGCCGCCCCACAGCTGCGGGTGCATCTGGGTGACGGGGACTATGTTGTGCTGGCTGCCTGACTGTGAGCCGTGTTGGCAGGGCCTGGGCTTCTGGGCCCAATGCTTAGCACGCTGTCAGCACTCAGCAAATGATAAATAATAATATCTCCAGCGTGTTTGGGAGCACGAGGAGGGAGGGAACACAGGAAACATGTGTTCTGCTTCATGGCGGGTGCTGGGAAGCTGACGTCTGCTCACTGCCTCTCTGCTGGGATTTGAGGGGAGCCATCCCCTTGCCCCAGATGCAGCATGGGACAGGAGGAGGACAGGGTAGCCGGGCAGTGCTGGGAGCAGGAGGCTCAGGGAGAGTTATCTGGGGAGGCCTCCTGGAACTGCCTTTTGTAAACTAGTCTCAGCTGTCCCCTGGGGTTTCAAGACGTCAGACTTGGGTTTCAATCCTGGATCTGCTACTTCAGACAAGTCACCTAGCCTCTCTGAGCCTCTCAGTGTTCTTCCTTATGAAAATCTGAGGTTATAGCAACTGTTGGGTGGATGGGTGCAAGTGGTGCTGGCGGTGTGGCTCAAGTTGGTCCTGTCGCTTGTCCTCAGAGCGTGGACTGAGTTTGAACCTGTGGAGAAAGACGCAAGGAGCAGGCATGTGTAGGAGGCTGGCACTATCGGGGTCTGGGGGAGGGCTCTATATACCTACAAGTTGTCCCCGTGCAGCTGGCATACATTCCGTTTGTTGATTGACTGCAGAACCCAGGAGCTTTCATGGGGTAGGCAGGGATGGGAAACCTGCAGCCTTAAGGCCACATGTGGCCTTCTAGGTCCTTAAGTGTGACTTTTGGACTGAATCCATCAGAGTTGTTGTGTACAATTTTGATTCAGTGAAAAGGCAGCACTTAAGGACCCTGAAGCTGCAGGCTCCCCACCCCGGTAGTGGACGGTGGGTGAGTGTTTCGTGTCACTGAAGCCCACTTGTGACTCAGGGACTTGGGGGAAGATCCCTGGGCAACTCCTGCACTTGGAGGCTTGGCACCAATATGTTGAGTTACAGATCCCTGGTTGCAGGACCAGATGGGAAAGTTGAGTTGGGCTTGGGAAGGGCCCTGGATATAGTCCCCCAAGACCCCGTCTCTCCCTGGCCTGCTTCCTCAAGAAGTGAGGGTGAAGCCAGGGACTCGTCATCAGAATGTGCGGGCATGGTGTGATGCTTTCTATCTAGTGGGGCTGAGTTCCCCACTTGCTCAGCCTACGAGGAGCCCCAGGTCTTGCCGAGAGGGCGCCTTACTGGGCCTCTGGATCTGCATTTGTGGCTGTAGCACTCCGGGAGAGCAAGTGTCAGGGAAGCAGGTGTCCAGATGGCTTCTCCTGATGCAGAGGCCATGCGGCCCGCTCAGCCTCCTCTGTGAGGGGATTTTCTCCAGCATCCCCTTTTCAGGGGCCTTCTGGTCCTTTCTCCTTACTCCTGGCTTCTGTAAACAGGCTGCTGTGCCTACTTATCTTGAGCCTCCTGGCCCCTGTCCTGAGGTGCTGGCTCCTCCAGGGTGGGCCAGCAGGCCTAGCACTGTCGCCTTTGGCCCGGCTCAGGGAGGTGCCACAGGGGATGGGCCACTTGTCAAACACTGTTGTTTAATTTTTCTTCACTCAGACTGTGCTTGTTCCAACACCCTGCAATGACACGGGTGTTAACCGAGCACCAGGGACTATAATTATCGGGGGTTGAGAGACAAGAATCTCCTGGTGGTGTAGCAGCTGCAGGCAGGAGCTGCCGCCTGATCTGTCCCCAGAGAGGGCTGCTTCAGTCTAACTCGTGTGTGAAGAGCTGCCGTGGTTCACGCCCTTCACTCTCACATTTGTCTGAGTGCAGCCCGTGGGGATTTCACCTTCTGCTGGGGCCTGGCAACTTATCTCGGTGGGGCAGATGTGGATGTTATTCGTAAGCAGCGTGGCTGGCGTTGCTCAGAGCTGCTGAGAGGAAGGACAGGCCCCTTGTGTGGTCTTGCAGCTGTTCCAAGGCTGCCTCCGCGTGGGGACTAGCAGCTCTGATCACATGGGTGCTGAGAAGGGTCTTGCATCTGGATTCAGGAATCATTTTGCTCGAGTCTGTGGAGGGACGACCAAACTCAGCAGCAGGGACCTGGGCTGCAAAGTTGGCGACAACTAGTCACTCACTGGCTCATTAAAAAACACCTGTGAAGGCCACCTCCAGATGCACAGACAGGTGTTTAGTGTCTTGGTTGGGTGAGGGGATGGGGAGCTCTCCTGAGGTGGGTCCTCATGGTAAGAGGCAGGGAAAGCCTCCTCATGGTGAGGAGGTGGGCACGTCGTTTTGACCAGGGCAGGGGGAATGCTCTTGGACGGTTTGGGAAAGGACACTTACCTGAGTTCAGGCTGTAAGGACATGTGTCAGGAAGATGTAGCAGATGGCCTGGCTCGGCTTGGGAAGGAAGGTTTGGCTCAGCTGCAGACAGAGGGCCCAGATGGGGAGAGGTGGGTTGTCAGGGGCTGAGTCCCCAATCTTTGGGATCCCTGGCAGGTAGAGGTTGACTTGTTGCTGTTGACAGGTGGAGAGGAGGAGAGATGATTCCTGCCTGGGAATAGACTTGGGCCAGATCTCTTTCCCTGAGCTTAGCGTCTCTGGCCCTGAGGCTTGTCCTGGCTCTGCCTCTAACTGGTCCCTGCCCTCTGGGTATGTCCCTCTCCCTCTGTGCCTCTGTATTCCTGCCTGGGACAGGATCAAGGTCTTGCTTCCTCTTGTTTGTCCTGTGGACAGTATGAGGGGGTTTTGGAGAGTGAGGTGCAGAAGGGGGTTCTGGGAGCCTCCTGTGGGTGCAGGATGCATGCGTAGTTTAGAGACATACCTAGCCACGGCACTGCAGAGCCCATGGAACTTAGTATTTATGGAGGAACACTTTCTCCTAAGGCTTCTGATTTTCCTTTGGGACCCTGCGGCCTTGGAAGTGTGCATTCCAGGCATGTCTCTACTTTGGGGCTGGTGTGGGAACCTGGGAACATGGCACCACTTGTGGTTACAGGAATGGGGAAGGTGGTGGCCCTTATCAGGGTCTTCTCCTGGCCCAGCTCCCAAGAGCACTGGCATCAGCTGAGCACACAGTGGGTCCTTTTTTGGTCAGGACGTTTAGCAGGGTCTGCCAGCAGCACTGCTCCAGCTGCCAATGTGGTAAGCCTAATTTCTGAGAGCCACGGATGAGCTTCCTGAGGGTACCTTGGTCTTCTGGGCTTGCTCTAGGGCAAAGGGATGGGGTCTGGGGAGGAAGGAGAGGTTGGAGCTCACAGGGAGCATCAAAGGGCTGGTGCGAGGTTTATTGGGGCCTTTACTGCCCTAGTTTTCATTATTTACACCCTGTTGGTTCTAGGAGCTCCTGTTAAATGTGTAATAAATATAAAAATATTTTACAGGCCAGTGAAAATTCCACAGCAAAAATAACTCTATAAAGAGGGATTTCGCCCTGCTCTGCCCGCTGCCGAATTCTGTGTGGCATTCCTCTGAGCCGGTCGGCTGGCAGCAGGGTGGTGAGATGGCTGGGTTCCTCAGGCATGGTGGGGGGCACAGTCTGGGTGTTTAATTAGCCCCTTTACCAGCCTGTGAATGAATTGCTCCTCCTTGGACTGGGGCTGCCAGCTCTCCCTGGTGGCAGTGTGAGAGTGGGCTGGAGGTGGTCTGGGTCCCTGGTTGGGCTGTAGAGTCTGAAATTGGTGTGGGGAGAAAGGGTGCAGGCTAGAGCTATTCCCCTAGCATTTTCTGGCCCTTGCCAGGCAGTCGAGATGTGGCCAAGAGGCAGGAAAGAAGGATAGGACTGAAAAGACATAGTAAGCAGTGGTTTGGAGCAAGGGCTCCCAGGTCAGACTGTCTAGGTTCTAGTCCCCTCTCTACCTCTTAGTAGCTGGGTGGCGTTGGGTTGATGACTTACCTTTTCTGTGCTCAGATTTGTAAACTCCTATCTCACATGATTGTTATGAGGCTGGTCTGGCTTAGAGAGATTCTCCCTCCCCTGGGATGCTAGATCCTTCTCCCATAGGTCGTGGCCCCTCCTTCTGGAGTCCCCTAGACCCTTATACTGCTGCCATTTGGAGGTGAACAATTCTAGGACTCTCATCCATGACTGGTTTCATTCTTGCTTTCTCTGCCTTCCCTGTCTCTGCCCCTCCTGACTCTCCAGAGAATCCCCAGTGGAGACTGGAGAGAACTGGGAATGGGGCGGCTCAGTGTGGGGGCCAAAGCATCTTCATTCCTACCTGGTAGTGGCCCAGGGGTGGGGTGGGAAGAGGAAAGCAGAATGCCAGCTGGCCTATGGCCACCCTATGGAGACCAGTTGCCCCAGCCCAGGCCAGTGGTAGTGGAGGAGGTAGGAGTGGTGGGGATGAGGCTGATGTGAAAGCCAGTGATTATCAGGCTGGGCATGAGCCAGGGAGTTACATCCATACAACCCCAGGAGGCAGATGCGATTGCGATTCCCATTTCAGAGATGGGAACACTGAGGCCAGGGAAGTCTAGCAATTTACCTACTGTGCTGTAGCAGGGAAGTGGGGGGGGCGGTGCTGAGTGAAGCCAGGGTGGTGTGAGCACAGACCAGGCCCCTTGCTGTGGGGCATCCTACCTGCCTCTGCGTGAGGAGGAGGCTGCCCTGGGCTGGCAGTACAGACCCCCCTGGATGCCAGGCCTCCCACCTTCCCTCCTCCTCCCAGGTCTGCCTCTTCTTCACTCTGCTTTCATCAGGAAAGCAGATCCAAACCACCAAGAAAGGGGTGTTGTTATGGGAAGATTTCCTAAATTCTGCTCTAAATCTACAGAAATGGTAAATTATTCCCAAATCTTGGTATTTAGTTTTAGCCACAGATTGGAGACACAGACCTCTACCAGAATCAGAGCCCATTAATAAAAAGGCGTCCTGGAGTGAAAGTTAAAGTGTGTCCTTTGAGCAGGGTGTTCTACAGAATTGCCTCTTCTCTTCCCTTAGAGATGGGGGGTTACCATTTCACATATGAGGAAACAGAGACCCCAAGGAGGTTATTGCTGGTATCACAGTGGGAGGAATAATGGTTTACCACAATTCCCAGGAGTTCTCTGGTGTGGTCTTGGCTTTCAAGAGTGGCCTGGACCAGAAGCAAGAGGTCGTCAGCCCAGACAGCTCCCCTCCCTGCCAGCTCAGCTGGTAGTGTGGATGCTGGGTTTGAGAAGTGCTGCCGTGTGGCCCTGGTAGGTCTCTGTCCATCCCTCGGGCTTGGTGTGCTCACTGCAGCCTAGCGGGATCTGTCAGGAGTGCCGACCGGCCCCCGACCACTGTGACAGACAGCACAGATGCAGCGCTAGAGCCCTCAGCAGGCCTGGGAACGCTGACAGGGACCCCAGGATACCAGGTTGGCAGCACATCAAAGGCGGTGTGGGTGAGGGGCCCCTGTGCAGCTTAGGGGCTGAGAGGGCTAAGCCCTCTCAATGTGGGGGTCCTTCCTTCCCCAGGGACGCTGCCAATGGTCAGAGACCTCTCGCTCAAATCTCAGTCTAGGCCCTGTTGCTCTCTCTCCTAGAGGCTGGTGGGGGTGCAGGCCCGCCATGTTTGTGGGCTACAGGGTGGGGAGGGGCAGGACACAGGTCTGACTGTGCATCCCCTGTCCTGGCCTGATCTGCTTCTTCATGGCAATGCAGGGCCAGGCTAGGAGACGCTCCCTTGGGAAGACTTCTCTGACAATCTGGCCTGCTTGGCCCAAAGGGGACAGAGCTGTCCTGCCAACACATACCTTTGGCACAGGAAATTGTGGTTCTACTGCTATGAGCAAGCTGGGCCAGCTCCTTGCAGACTGGAATCTCTACCCTTCCTTCTAGGTGTGCGAGTGGGCATTGGGGACATTTCAGAGCACTGGGGTGAAATGGCCACATGAAACACCCGGTCCACAGTAACAATAGCCTTTGAAACATGGCCTGGGTCTCTCTGAGGCTTCATGTCCTTAGGAATTGACCACAGGGTTCTACAGATGTGTTTTGGGAGGGCCATGGCGTACCAGAGGCAGGGGATTCTGGGGAGGGGGTGGATGCAGGTATCAGTGTAGAGTGAGATCCACCCTCATCAGGTGTGTTCTCTGCCCGACTCAGGTTGTAATGGGAGGAAGGTATCAGCTCATGGCTATAGGGGGTTTTGGCAGAACAGGCCTCAGCTCTTCGGAAAGGGGGCTTCCTGTCACTCTGGTAGAAAGAGTGACTGTGTTTTCTTTCCCAACAGTCTAATTCTCCATTGCTTTCCCCAGGACAATACTTTGCACCCTTATTCTACAGCAGTGTTCTCAACCTTCCTAATGCTGAGGCTTTTAATATAGTTCCCGTGGGTCACGACCCACAGGTTGAGAACCACTGTCCTATAGGATGCTGGGGTGAGGCTGTGGCCCTGCAGAGTGGCAATTTCTAGGCCAAAGCTGGTGGCTACCTCTGCCCAAGTGACCCAGGAGACCTGGCGTTGGCTGTGGAGAGGAAAGCAGTGTGTGCCGTGGTGGCCACCTTCTGGGGCAGTGACTGCCATATGGAGAAGGCATGCTCTGGGCAGGACCATCACAGGAGCTGGCTGGCTGCTCCTCTGTATTGGAAGGCCATCACTGTCATGAGGTATTGTGGAAGAAGAGGCAGAATTCCCGGCTGGTTGTGGCTGTGAATACCTGCCCACCTCCTTTGTCTCTTGTGGGGGCTGCTGGAGGGTCACTCCTGTCAGCTCTGGGTGTGTTGCAGCAGCCTCTTAGCTTTAAAGATGCATATGTGGCCCCCTGGGCCCTGGCAGGCATTCTTTAATCCTCACTTGTGTTGTCACTGGCTGGGGTGAGAGTTCACGAAGGAAGAGAATCCCTGGGCTATGTAATTAAGTCGGGCATTTGGCATGGAGCCCTGGTTTTAATGCACGTTATCTCATTTGCTGGCTTTTCTAGGCCATTGTCTCCAGTCTGGGTCCATGGGCTAATTACAAGGTGCAGGGCTCTGCGGTGGTTCAGCGGGTCCCTGCTGGTGGCACTGGGTCATGGGCTCTGTGCTAGTGTGCTAGTGTGTTGGAAGGGGACATTGCTCACCTGTGGGAGGTAGCCTCGGTGTTAGCTCTTCTGTGACCAGGCAGTAACCTCTTGGGGGTTGCGCGGGAAGGGGATATGAGACTGCAGGGTAGGGGGCCATCACTGGGGGAGATGTCAGGGTCCTTCAAGCACTATCAAGTTGGGCTGGCCTCTGGGGTGGGCTGTAGCTACTCTTAGAGAGGAAAGAAAGGCAGAGCTCTCTGGTGGTTGTAAGGAAGTGCATTCCGGGATGTGGACTCTTTCTGTGGACCATGGCGTGGGGCCCAGCAGTGCTGTGAAGCTCTTGCTGTTCAGCACACCTGCCGAGCCTCTCTGTTCAGGGCTTTGTAGTCCTCGTCCCACTCCTAGGCTTGGGGCTAAGGATGAGGCTGATGTGGAGGCTGAATGTTGGACTCACCATCAATAGCATATCATGGTGGAAGAGCCCACCAAGCCCAAGCCCCTGTCATGGCAAATGAGTGTAGTACAATGTGAAGCTGCAGCTTTGCAGATGGTCTGGGAACGCAGCCCACGTTTACTCCACACGGGGAGCCTGGTACTATGAGTGCGCGCTGTGCTAGGGTGCGAGTTTGGTCCCAAATGAGTATGTTAGTCATCACACCCATCACACTGTGTGTTGCCTGTGGTTTTACTCACCTTAGACTTTAGAATAGATTTGAGGGGATGGTTTACTTGACTCCAGTTTCCTAAAAAAAAAGGTTTCCATACAAATCTCAATTATTGTTTTTTCCTCTTTTTCTCAGAGTTGTCCCTAGTAAATCTGAGGTGCTCAGCGTCATTTCTATTGGTCCCGAGTGTGCCTGGAGTGCAGGAAGCTAGGAGGTGCTGCTCGGAGTAAACAACAGCCTCTCCATTGGCATTTCCCCTCTGGGAAAGTATTGGAGTAAATAATAGCTGATGTTACTGAGAGCCCGGCTGTGCTAGGCTCTCCTGGGCCCTTGATGTGCATTGTTTTAATCCTCAGTCAAGCCTCTTGAGGTAGGGCTATTAGGAAACCTACTTATAGATGAGGAAACAGAGGCACAGAGAGGGTGAGTGACAAGCCTCAGATCACAGTGAGGAGGTGATGGATAAGGACCGGGAAGTGGGCTGTCAGGAAGGGGGACCGGCGTCCTGGCCTGGTTTATCCTGCTGCTCGGGGTCAGACTCTCCCTGTTTACAGGGATGGGTGTTGTGGCTCCAGCGAAGAAGGACCATGTGATCCACCTGACCACCAAGGTCAGTTTTCCTTCCCATGAGCTGCCTGCACCCTGCAGACCACATGCAGTTGGGCCCTGAGAAAGCCCTTAGCAGGTTCAAACCCAACCCCGGCCAAAAAAAAAAAAAACTTCAAAAAAGAAAAAATAATAATGACCCCAAACCTCCATCCCACAGGGAGCAGCTGGGCCTCTACAGCAGGTGGTCCCCAGGAGAGACTGCAGGTGTCGGCAGTGTTGTGGGGGACCTGTGAACTGGGCGCCACACAGTGGGCTGCTGCATGTGTCTCAGAGGAGCTGTCAACACAGGCAGCTCTTAACTGCATGACCCTCCTCTGGGGCTTTCTCAAACCCCCAAACCTGGGGAGCCCTCCCCTGGGGTCTCAAGGAACCAATGACCACACTGCATAAAATAAGCAAGCAGGCAGTTCCATCTCCCTTGGGGACAAGGACTGTCCCGTCTTCACTGTTGTGTCCCCAGCATGTTGTCCGATGATAACGGTGAGTGACGATGGCGATGATAATGATAAGAAGCGTTCAGTGAGCGTCAGCCTCGTGCTGGTGCTGTGGCCTGCGTTTGACTCCTTCCTGCTCCTTATTGCCATTTGGCACACAGGCCAAAGTGTCCATGTTGCCTGTGGTCATGCAGCTGGCAAGGGTGGCGCTGGGGTCCCAGCCAGGCCGTCTGCTGTCAGGGCTGCTCCTGGCCACTAGGCAAGACTGCCTTTCCTGGGAACATTTGGTCAACATCTGATCATTCAACCAGTCTTTTCGTCCCCCTCTTCAGATAAGGGCTGAGATGGATGGGTGACGGATGTGGCTAAGGTCCTGAGACTGGGCGGGGCAGCAGGCCTCCAGCTCATACTAGGCCACAAGCTCTTTGAGGGCAGGGACTCAAACCACTTTGTCCTTCTGTGTGTCACCAGCTTTTGGCTTGGAGCCCTGTGCTCATCCCAGTGAATGACATCTCAGGAGTTTTCTAGTACCTGGCAGCGACACCCCAAACCCCACACCAGGAGCCCCTCCCAAGTCGCTGGGCTCGATGGCTATGGGAGGTGGCATTGGCTGGCAGGCAGGGGCAGCAGTGGGGGCGTGGCCAGGATATGCCCACGCTCCTGTGTCTGGCCTCACGGGGGTAACTCTACCCTCTTGACAGACGTCCTGAGTTCACCTGGGTCTGAGAGCAGTGCTGTCTGAACATCCGTGGGGACCTGGGGCTGGAGACTTCCGTGCAGCCCACGGCGGGAGAGGAGGCGCCCGCCTCAGAGGCCGAGGCTTTGTTTTCCCTGCAGCCTGGAGGGAAGACCTCGCCGGCCAGGAGGCCCCTCCCGTCCACGGTGGTGAGCAAACACGGGCTCCGTAGGTGGTAGTGGTGGTATGGCCTTTTGTTGGGCACACCTGGCTCAAACATCTCGAGGGCTGGGAGTGACTGTCAGTCCCTCCTCTCTGCATAGCAGCACGGAGTTGTTCCGAACATTCTCGTTTGGGCTCTGACAGCTGTGTCAGCTGCTGGCCTTGCTCAGAGGCAAAAGGCACGTCGAAAGTGAGGTTTAGACCTGTTGCCTGCTGCCGCCTTCCTGCCTGGCCAGGTCCCACCACCCCTGTCCTAGCTGCACATCCGTCCCCTGCCTGCCTCAGTGCCCACATCCAAGGCCTAGCTCACCTCATGATTCTCGATGGCCCTTAGACACAGACTAACACGCAGAGCCCTCCATCGATAGCTGTTAGGAAATCAGACTTGTCAGGTGGAGTCAGTAGTGCCGAGTGCCCTGTGGGGGACACTGACCACAGCGAGCTTGGATTAAGCTGGCATTTGTGCTGAGGGGAGCAGCAAGCAGAGAAGGGCAGATCAAAGGCTGCTCTCATTGGCCCTTGAGCCCAGAATTGAGAAATCCATAATTAAGCTGTTCAATAAAATTATTTTCGATAATTCTCTTTTGTGCTAATAAGTCACGTCACCTTCTGAAAACTCAAGCCTCGCTCACCTTAGACTTGTTATTAAAATAATAATTGGAGGTATCGCCTCCTCTTTGTAAACTAGAAGCACAATGGCTGTTAAATAGAAAAGGGAACTGTAATTTATGTTAAGATTCAGGGATTTTGTATTTGCAAATAGGCTGCAATTATGAAATGAATACTGTAATTATAATCATTCTGGAAAGATGAATGAGGTGGTAACTAGCTGAGATGTGTTTTCTGGTTGGAAAATACATTATCTCAGTTCTGAGCAAACTCTGCTTGGGCCTCCCTCCCTGGTTTTTGGGAGCTGAATCAGAGAATGATTAGAAGCCTGGGAAAGCTCCTTCTCCACCTGATTTGCTGAGGGAGTGACGCCGACCTTTCTCAGATGAGCAGCGGTGTCCTCTTGGAAGTCAGGCAGGAGACTTGCCACCAAAGCTAGCAGGAGGACAGATGCCCGCTCTGCCACCTCCTTCTCTCTCTATACCTGAGCTGCACAGGACCGGGAGGGGTGCGGCCCCCGGGTGCTGGCTGAGTTGTGTCCTGGAGCGGTGCATAGCCTCCTGGGCTCTGCCAGACCAGATCCCCTGCCCTGCCGGTGATATGTGCCCAGGAGAGCATGGGATTCCTTCCTAGTTTCCTTTTTTGGAACGTACTCTGGAACCCACAATTAGAGCCCACAAAATGAATTATCTTTATCTGGTGATTTTTTTTTTTTTTTAAGAAACAGTTCTAAGTCTTGACATTCTTGAGGGCATCTTTGGAAACATCTTAAGACTTGCCAGATGCTTTAAGGTCTCTCTGGATTCTTGGTAGGAGAGGCTTAAAGTTTTCCTGCAGTTGCATGGTATGGAGTTCAGAGATGTTGACCATAGACTGACCTCTGACCTGCCTAGGGTAACTCAGTGTTATGTGTATATTATAATTCATGGGTGTCTTTACTCAGTGTATACCCAACCTCAGGATCATGTGGCTCTTTCCATAGATTGGGACCATCATTTAAATATTTGAGAAAAATGAGACTCTGACGAAAGTGGGAAGAGTGGGTTTACCACTCTGATTAAGAAACAAATCAGCAGAAGTGAGACTTCTTACTCTTAGTTCTGTGGGGTAAGGACACGTCGGCTCTGTTTTGTCCCTTGCCCCTTCCCCAGCCCCTGGCACAGTATCTGGCTCAGAGAGATGTTCACTGAGTAGGAAATGAATTTCCTGAGAATAACTGGGATGGCTTTATGTCATCCCTGTCTGAGTGGGAAGTGCATCCTGGACGTGCATTTGTGGTTAGGGTCTGAGGTCCGCTGGAAAAAGGACCCTTCTCCCCAACCAGACCTACCCAGTCCTGTTGCTTAGGAACTGGAAGAAGCAACGCTGATGATTTTTCAGTGTGGTTTAGTGAGAAGCATGTTACAGATTTTTATTTAACACTCTTTGGGGAGTGTGAGCCTCCACCCCAGTGGGGGTTGGCTAATGTTAACATTAGCTGGAGTTTGTACCTTAGTCATGCGTGTCTAAATGTGTCTGTATTTGTTTATGTACACAAATAGCAGAGATCAATATATTCTGATAATTTAAAGCATAAAATTTAAGAGCACCATAATGAGGTGTGTTGTACTGTTTGCTCATATGGGATCATGTCAAATGTGTAACTAAGTGCATGCAATTCCTTTTCAGAGATGCAAACAGGGCTCGTCTGTTTTCTGTTGGTGTGTAGAGCCAAGGCATTGGATGTAGGGTGGTCTTAAACCAACCCCTCCCCTGAGTACAGCATGGGGCTGGCTGTGCCGTGTACATGCACTCAACCCTTCTTGGTCCATGGAACCTGTGCTGAGGCTGCAAGGAGGCATCTCTGCGTTTTCTTTTAAAAATGGACTTCTAGAGAAAAGTTCCTATCAGGGATTGAATAATTGACTTAGCATTGAAGGCTTGGTCTTCTGTAGATGTGGCTGACCCTACCTGTGGACCTGGGAGTCTCTGAGAGGCTGTGTGCCACCAGGCTTCCCCACACTCACACTGCCCTGTGAACATCGGGGAGCAGAGGTCAAGGACCCCAAGCTTTCTCCCCCTCACGGTTCTTCCACTGGGCTGGCTTGAGTGCTTCCTTCAAGGAATCTCAGGACCCATAGCTCTCTTTTCTTCAGGACAGATGTGCTGCTAGAGGAGTTGTTTCTGATCCCCCAAGCTTTGGCTGGGCTGAATGATGAAAACAAACACACTGGCATCTTCCCTGTCACCTGTTTTCTTCCTGTCCACCTGAGTGCTCAGGGTGTCATCATCACTCATGCACCTATTGTGGGACTGGTAACTGGGGAAGCGGCATCAGCAGGCCACAAGGCCTCGTGGTGACAGAAGCTGCCTGCAGAATGCACCGCGCAGGTCCAGGCCGAGCTGAATCATCGGCAGCCTGGGAAATGACCTGGTGATGATGGATGGCTGGGTGCACGGATGCGCCCCTGACAGTATTTGCACAAACAGGGAACTCAACCGAATGGGGTTTTTCAAAAGCTTATATAAGTCAGTTGGCAATGCACAGCGACCCAGCTGTGTGGCATGACAGGACAGGGCTTTGCGTTCCTGTTCAGAAACAGGTGACTTTCAGAACCAGTTTGCCTATGTCAGGACTTGAAACAGTTTGCTCTGCCCTTCTGTTGTCATAACCCCCCTTTTCTCTTTGCTTTCCTCTTTGTAAAGACTTTCTTTGCAAAGGGATTCTCATAACTGGGACAGTAGGGCTACTGTTGCTTCCAGCAGCCGCCCAAGGGGTTTGCTTTTCTTTGGGACTCTGACTTCCTTGAAAGATTCGTCAGGGCGGGAGTGGCAGGTGTGTGTGGCTGGGTGCTCAGAGAGGTGTGGGGGAAGGGGGCAGGGGTGGGAGCAGGGGGTGGCTGGAAACACACCTCAGCACATTCCTGGGGCTACCTACAGGTGTCTGTCCCAGCTCTGTGTGAGTGGAGCATGGAATGGACAAAGAATTACCTCACATCCACGTGTCCCTTTGCCAGTGCCTGGCATGTAGTGGGAGTTTCATCTGCTCCTTCCATCAGCCCTACTGTGAGATGGGCAGAGTAGAGTTATCATCATACACAAAGAGAACAGAGAGGGGACATGGCGCTTGCAAAGTTCCCCAGCAGACCAGGGCAGGGTTGTCCTGGAGCCCTGATATAAGGCATTTCTGTCCCATCCCCAGCCTGGTCTTTAGCCCTTTATCCTGCTGGCCTCCTGGTGGGGCGGGGGTGTCAAGGGGCAGGCAACAGGGCCTTCTGGGATGCAGTGTCTGTATTTTGAGAGCACATCCAAGTGTGGGCCACGCCTCATTGTCAAAGCTAGGGTACTGTCACTTGCTGTGCTGGTACGGATCCAAATCTGATCACATTCCACAATTCATTCTTTTAACCACTTTTGAGATTATGAAACTGCTGGTTTTATAGACAGGCAAGCATCTCCTCAAAATTTTGTTCTAGATTTATCATTTGTATTTATAAGGGTTTCATCCTCCTATTATAAAGCAGTATATGATTTTTTTTTTTTTTTTTTTGCAGGTTTTGGCCAGGGCTGGGTTTGAACCCACCACCTCTGGCATATGGGGCCTGAGCCCTACTCCTTTGAGCCAGAGGTGCCGCCCTATGATTTTTTTTTTTTTTTTTTTTTTTAGAGACAGAGTCTCAGTATGTTGCCCTCAGTAGAGTGCTGTGGTGTCACAGGTCACAACAACTTCAAACTCTTGGGCTTAAGAGATTCTCTTATCTCAGCCTCCCAAGTAGCTGGGACTACAGGTGCCCTCCACAATGCCCGGATATTTTTTGATGCAGTTGTCATTGTTGTTTAGCTGACCCGGGCTGGGTTTGAACCCGCCAGCCTCGGTGTATGTGGCTGGTGCCGTAACCACTGTGCTACGGGCACCGAGCATTGAGAAAGTCAGAAAATACGAAGGAAGAAAAAAATTCTAATAATCTCATCACCTTTGCATATAAAACAAAATGGGATTGTGCTAATTACAGAACATTTTTGTAACTCTAATTTTTCCTCTGATTTTTTTTGTGAATGCCTGTAACAGTCATTGAATATTCCTAAACAACATCATCTCTAGGGCTGCAGGCCTCTTCTCATTGGTTGGAACCCTACTTTGTGGGTGGATATACAGGCTGCTTCTAGCTTTCAGTTTTTCTCGACAATGTGGCAGCAAACACTGTCATAGCCAAATCTCTGCTCACATTTATTATTTAACAAATATTTGTTGAGTGTGAGGCATGTTTTCCTTGGGATAAATTCCTACAAGTGGATTTGCTGGGCTAAATCATGTTTTTTTAAAGTTACCACATTCATGATAAAAAGTTCCAACAGTACAGGAGGGAACATGGGGAGAACTTGGAGTCCCCGCCCACACTCGGCTTTCTAAAATAACCATTGTTAATTTCTTAGTTATCCTTCTAGAAGTTCTCTGTGTGTGGATATGTGTGTACCTTTTAAATATAAATTGATTCATAACTTTCATTACTGTCGAGTGATTTTTCTACTTAGTAATGGGCATTCCTAGGCAACTTCCCACATCACCATGAGAGCTTCATAGAATAGCTGTACCAGCCTCTTATCAATGGACTCTCTCTCTCTCTCTTTTTTAAAGTACAGAGCATTTCCTAAACATTGTAGTGAACATCCTTATGTCTTGGTTTAGTTGTGCAAGTATAACTTTGGAAATGCTAGCAGAATTGCTGAGTTGGAAAGTTATGTCCATTTACAATTCTTATAGCTATTGCTAAATCAATGTGCATGTTTTAAATTGTCATATATATCAGGTAAGTATTTTACAGAAAGGCTGTATCTATTTATACCCTTATCCACAGAGTTTGAGAATATCTGTCCAATTTCTTTATAAATTTTAAAATGTCTGTTAGGTTAAAAAAAAAAAAAGAAGGAATTGGTTTTTGCTCATTAATTTGCTTTTCTTCTGTTATTAACGGGAGGTCCTCCCCACAGCTAAGATACTGCTTCTGAGCAAGCATCATGCAGATTGCTCTGTCCTGACCTTTCTGGCCACCCTCATCTCTCTTGAGAGAGCACCTTGTGAAGTTGGAGGAAGTATCCCCACTTCTGAATGAGCACCTGTGGTTTGCCTCTGCTTCTGGAACTCTGTTCTGGTAAGAGCCCTCTGACTTTCTGAGAAGGGACCTCTGGTGTTGTATTTTTACTCAACGTTGTCATCCTTTTAATTTGTCAGCTCTTCTACCCACCCCCACACCCTCTGACTTCTCCATCCTTGAGTGCCTGAGGTCATAAGATAACTTTAGCTCTGGCTGGTTTTGTAGGAGGGCAGAAATGTGAGCTGTCCTGCTAGGAGACAAGCCTTGGGACCCCTTTCTGAAAAGTGGACAAGGTCTTGCTGAGCACCCACCATGCCCCAGGCACCATGCTGGTTACTTCACATGGCCACTGCAGTTAATCCTGGAGCGAGGGCTGCATTATCCCAGCTTGCGGAGGTTCAGAGGGGTTGAGAGACAGTCCAGAATCACAAAGCCAGTCGGTGGCAGAGCTCAGAGCTAATGGACTTCAAGGCCTATCCCCGTTCTGCCAATTCATTTTCCTGAAGATGAGTGAATCCTCAGCTCGCACCTGTTAGGGTCTGGAATCCACCACCAGAGAAGCCTTATCTGCCAAAGTTGAAGGGTGCTTGAGGCCTCAGACAGGCTGCCAGGGACAACTTCAGGGCTCTAGAGAACATCCCCATTTAACTGCAATGGTGACCATTACCCCAGCCTTCCTAGGTCCAGGCCAGCTAGGCTGCTTGCCAGCTATCTGCCAAGTATCCCAAAAGGAACGTCTGTGGTGCCAGGGAGAGTCCTGATTACCCTGGGACAGACCCTCAAAGCCAGGGCTGCTCACTGGGCCTGCCCCCTGTGGCTACCAGTGTGGCCAAGGCCCCTAGTTCAGGAAGCAGGCAGAGGGATCCATTCACTGGCTCCCACCTGTTTGTAATGGTCCCTCCCTAGGCTGGGTTGGGGGGACCATGCCTCCTTGTATATCCTGGGGTGACATTTTTTTCTTTAAAATCAAAAACATGTTTGATTTAGTTATTTTACTATTGATTTTTCTTAGTTCTAAATCTTAATTTTTTTGCTAATACTGTAAAAAGTTCAAAAAATATATTGGATGATATATTTAAGTACTCAATAAACATTTGAAGGATAAATAAATGTAACATAGAAAGTGTAGGTTCCCATGGTCTGTCTCCCAGAAACAACCATTGTCAATAGCTGGGTAAACAAACTTTCACCATATTTTCTAGGCATTTATTAATAGTTATACACATACCTTCACACACAGGCAGTCTGGTAAGTGTGAACTCATCCTAGAAAAAGTGCTACATACTTCATTGCTGAATATCACCATGGTCACCTTCTAAGTGCTCCCCTAGGGAAGCTATGTACTCTTTCTGGAATGACCATCAGTACTGTCATCATATGATCTGACAATTAAGTTTATGAACTTGCCACTGTGCACTTGCACTGGCAGTACTATACAAACAACTTAGTAAGGTTTCATAACCTGGGTATATCAAGGTCTCACAGCTGTGTTTGAGTCTTTTTGCGTGTCATATACACATATGCTTTTTGTATGAATGGATTCATATGACACACGTTGGTCTGTGTTCACTTAATAATGTGCCTTGGGAACCATTCTGTATCATCCGTGCAAAAAAGCTCCACCTCTTTTCAGACATCTGCTTTGTGTCCCATTGCATGAATGCTCTACAATTTATTTACCAAGTCCTTTATTGATGAACATTTGGGATGTTTCTTCCTTTTCATTTTTTCAAACAATGTTGCAAATTGTATAATATTTTAAAAGTCCTTTTTGAGATAAAAAATTCTGATGTACATTAACTTCATGCTGGTAGTTATCAACCACTTGCTTTTCAGAAGCCCTCACTGATCTAGCCACTCAGAACTAGTCTCTTTCTTCCTGCCTACTGCCTGCCACCAGCTCCCCCTCCTCTGCTTGTCCCTGGTTGGATGAGGTTTCTGAGCCCTTGACAGAGGCCAGCATTCTGTTTTTTCTAGCTTTCCTTTCCTTTTTTTGTTGATGGTAGTGGGGTTTTTGTTTTTGCTTCTTAAATCTACTTTCATTTGTCCATTGTTTCAAAGTTCTATATTAATGTAAAGAATTAAATACTTCTATAACATTTATCATGACCAAAGTAGTCTCCTTCCACCCACACACCTAGCCCCACTTTCTACTTCTTAGAGAAAAGCAATTTCAACCCTTTTAGCTGACATATTGGTGTTTAGTTCTATAACTTGGTAACACATATTTGTATTGCTACTTCAAGATACTTCAGTTTTAGGCACTGTCAATTGGCTTCTTGCTGTGGAAGGTGAGCCCACAGCTTTCTTTCTTACTTCTTGCTGCTCCCTCTGTACACATACTCTCGGGATATTCCCCTGCACTCCCAAGAGGATCACATGTCCTGATCGATCAGTGGCCAGTGTTGACGTTATTGGGGCTGTATTATAGTAAAGTATCAGTGTTTTCTTTTGGCTACACATCTTTGTGTTTTCCCCACCACTGAAAATTGTTGTTTGCTTAGTTTTCTATGTATTTATTACTTTTTCTCCCACACTATCCCCCAGTTGTATAAATCTCCTCTCACTATATTCAGACACATTAGGTGTTTACTAGGCTCATGTTCCTGAGAAAATCTCTCTGGGACATTCTGGCTTATGTTGGTGTGGACTGGTTTCCTTCTGTGCCTGAAGTACCTCTGTCTCTATTCTTGAGATTTTCCTTCACCATTATCCTGGGAATTAGTTCCATTTTTCTTCTAAGTAGGGTTTTTTGTTTCCTGAATCCCATACTTTTCTCCTTCTTATTTTATTTCCATATTTTTCAGAGCACACTCTGTGGATTTCTGAGAAAGGAAATGTTGGAGGTAATGTTTCTAAGACCACATACATGTTAATAAACTTTATTTTCCAGTCACACATGGTTTGATAGTTTGTCTGGTTATGGAATTCTAATTTGGAAGTAATTTTCCTTAAGATCTGTGAAGGCTTTGTCCATTGCCTTCTGGTTTCTGATGCCATTTTGAGTCTTGATCTTTTGTCTGAAACATGTTTTGTTTCTAGAGACTTTCAGGACCTTCTTTTGGTCCCCAGTGTTCTGAAATTGGTATTTGGTACGATTTTAGTATGTTTCTATCTTATTTTAGTGCTAGGGCGAGGTGTCCAGTGGGCTATTCAATCTGGACACTAATGTCCTTTAGTTTTAGGAAATTTACTAGAATTTTCTTCTTATATATTCTATTTTCTATCTCCCTTTTGAATGCTTAAAGGGTAGCTTGCAAAATCAGCCCATTGCTTACATCGTGTCCTTTGCTGTGTAACGTTGTGGTCCCCTCCTACTTGATTCTGGGCTCAGCCATGTGTTTTGCTGTGGGCAGATGTGATCCTGGTGATCATGACCCAGGAAGAGCTCTGAGAGCCACTGTGTGCCTGAGCTCACTTCTCTTGCCTGCCACCACCGCCATGACAAGAACATGCCCAGGGTGGTCCAGTGGTTCCAGGAGGGGATGAGAGACAGATGGAGCAGAGCCACCCCTCAGCCAAGATCAGCAACCACTAGATGCATGAGCAGTAAGTGCTTGTTGTCATATGCCACCGAGATGTTGTTATGACTCGGGATTGTTGTGGCAGGGGCTGATGTATCTTATTATTTGATTGGTGGATCTCTTAGCATAGTCCTCTAATTTTCTTTTTACTGTTCTTTCTGGGAGAGTCTCTCATCATTATATATATATATGTATATATATATATATTTTTTTTTTTAATAAGGTCTTACTCTATGCAATGACATCATCATAGCTCATTGCATCCTTAAACTCCTGGGCTCAAGTGATCTTTCTGCCTCAGCCTCCTGAGTAGCTGGGACTATAGATGTGTGCCACAGTGTCTTACTAATTTTTCTATTTTTTTGTAAAGACAGTGCCTTGCTTTTGCACAGGTTGCTCTGAAACTCCTGGCCTCTAGAGATCCTCCAACATTGGCCTCCCAAAGTGCTAGGCTTATAGCCACCGTGCCCAGCCCCCAACATTACCTTTTATCTTTTCTACTGAGTTTTTCATTCTGCTAATTTCAAAGAATGTTTTCTGTTCTTTGCATGTTGTTGTTGCTTTGTCGGATCCTCTCTTGTTTCATGAAAGCCACATCATTTCTCACTGCATTAACTATCATTCTTTAAAGTTTTCCTTCCCTATAAGTAGCTTTTATATTCCGTTTATTTTGTCCTCTATCTTTCGTAATAGAGAATTTCCTCTAATATCTGATATTGCCTGCCTGTCCAGTCATATTCACTAAAAAACCATTTGGTGTGTGTTATTCACAGAACAGCAATCTTTTTGGGGGAACTTCTTCTTCCTTTGTTTTTTGCAGTTATTGGCTGGGGCTGGGCTTGAACCTGCCACCTCTGGCATATGGGACCGGCGGCCTACTCCTTTGAGCCACAGGCACTGCCCCCCCTGGGGAGAACTTCTGACTCTTTTCTCTGGGGCTGGATAGATGACCCAGAGATTTCTCTTCTCATTCTGCAGCTCTGAGGACATTTACCTGGGGGTTGCATAATGAGAATCTAGAGGGGAAAACGATAAGAGGATCCTAACAATCAGAATTTGTACTTTCTGGCTCAGCACCTGTGGCTCAATGGGCTAAGGTGCCAGCCACGTACACCTGAGCTGGCGGGTTCGAATCCAGCCCAGGCCCGCCAAACAACAATGACGGCTGCAACCAAAAATTGGCCGGGCATTGTGGCGGGCGCCTGTAGTCCCAGCTACTTGGGAGGCAGAGGCAGGAGACTCGCTTGAGCCCAGGAATTGGAGGTTGCTGTGAGCTGTGATGCCACAGCACTCTATCCAGGGTGACAGATTGAGGCTCTGTCTCAAAAAA
>CAUYRH010181774.1:0-10445 GCA_963574655.1 Perodicticus potto | reverse complement strand
TTCCAAAAAGGTTGTATTAGTTTGCAGTCCCACCAGCAGTGTAAAAGTGTTCCTTTCTCCCCACATCCGCGCCAGCATCTGCAATCTTGAGATTTTGTGATATAGGCCATTCTCACTGGAGTTAGATGGTATCTCAGGGTGTTTTTAATTGCATTTCTCTAATAATTAAAGATGATGAGCTGTTTTTAAGTGTTTACTGGCCATTCGTCTGTCATCTTTAGAGAAGATTCCATTCATCTCTCTTCCCCATTGATGTATGGTATTGTTGGTTTTTTTCCTGTAGATTAATTGAAGTTCTGTATAGATGCTGGATATTAAACTTTTGTTAGATTCAAAACGTGTAAATATCCTTTCCCATTGGGTAGGTTGTCTGTTTGCTTTGGTTGTTGTCTCTTTGGCCTCACACCAGAATTTTATCAAACTTTCAAACAAGAGCTTATTCCTATACTAAAGAAATTATTTCAAAAAATTGAAGAGGAAGGAATCTTCCCCAATATGTTCTATGAAGCAAACATCACCCTAATACCAAAACCAGGTAAAGATCCATCTAAAAAGGAGAACTTTAGACCAATTTCACTAATGAATATTGATGCAAAAATTCTCCACAAAATCTTGGCCAATAGATTACAGCTTATCATCAAAAAAGTTATACATCATGATCAAGTAGGTTTCATCCCAGGGATGCAAGGTTGGTTTAATATTCGAAAGTCCATCAACGTTATTCACCGTATCAACAGAATACCAGAAGCAGAACCAAGGACTATATGGAAAGTCTTCTTATTGTATTTTTCCCTTGACCAATATAAAGTGACCATCTTTGTCTTTTTTGACTTTAGTTGCTATAAATCCACATGTATCTGAAAATATGATTGCAGCTCCTCTTTTCTTCTGAATTCCATTTGCTTGAAAAATTGTCTTCCAACCTTTAACTTGGAGGTTTAATTTGTCTTTTGAAGCTAGGTGTGTTTCCTGCAGACAGCAAATGGATGGCTTGTGTTTTTTAATCCAGTCAGCCAATCTATGCCTCTTCAGTGGGGAATTCAAGCCATTAGCATTTATTGAGATAATTGATAAGCATGGTTGTGTTCTATTCATCTTATTTTGTTAGAGTCCATTGCTTAGTTTTATCTTTTGCATCAGCATGGAAGTTAGGCTCTGTCCTTTAATTTCTGAGTTCTCACTTTGTTGTTGATCCATTGTGATGGGCAGTGTGTAGAACAGGTGGAAGTATTTCCTGTGGAGCTGGTCTTGTTGCGGTGAATTTCCTCAATGTTTGTATATCAGTAAATGACTTTATTTCTCCATCAATTTTAAAACTTAGCTTAGCAGGATATAGAATTCTGGGCTGGAATTGTCTTCTTGCTTGGAAAGTTTCATTAGAGAAGTCTGCAGTCACTCTGATGGATTTTTCCCTGTAGGTCAACTGGCACTTATTCCTGGCAGCTTGAAGAATCTTTTCTTTGTCTTGACTTTGGACAGGTTCATCACAATGTGTCTTGGAGAAGCTCGATTAGACTTGAGGCTACCTGGGGTCAGATATCCCTCTGAAAGGAGTGTGTCATAATATTTTGTGGTATTTGGGAAATTTTCATTTATAATATTCTCTAGTATGGCTTTCATTCCCCTGGGGCATTCTTCTTCCCCTTCTGGGATACCTATAACTCACAAGTTTGAATGCTTCATAAAGTCCCATCATTCCATCAGTGAATGTTCTGCTTTCTCTCTCTTCTTTTCTGCCTCTTCAACTATCTGAGTTATCTCAAGAGCTTTGTCCTCTACCTCTGAAATTCTTTCTTCTGCATGGTCTAATCTGTTGTTGATACTTTCTATTGCATCTTTAAGTTCCCTAATTGACTGCTTTAGTTCTTTCAGCTCTGCTATTTCCTTTCTATATTCTTCATATCGTTCATCTCTTATTTGATTCTGTTTCTGGATTTATTTTTGGTTATTTTCCACTTTATGAGCAGTTTCTTTCATTGTTTCCATCGTTTCCTTCATTGTTTTCATCATCTATATTCTAAATTCCCCTTCTGTCATTTCTAACATTTCCTTATAGGTGGAATCCTCTGCTACCTCAGAGGACTGTGTAGTTACCTCACAGTCCCTTGGGGGGTGTTGCTCTGGACTGGTTTTTCACGATGCCAGGAGTTTTCTCTGGCATTTCTGCTGATTCTTCCTCATGAGTGATTTCTTTTATCTGTTTCCTTGCATTCATTTTCCTCTCACTTCCTTCTGGTCTTTAAGTTGCTGTGCCTCTGGACTAGGGTTTCAATGAGTCCTTTTCGTACAGGATCAGAAGGATGAGAAGATTGAAGAGCAAGAAAGGAAAAAAGAAAGAAAGTAAAAGAGAAAGGAGAAAGGAGAGGGGGTTGGTAGAAGCAACTATTGACAAAAAGAAAAGAGGCCCAGAAAGAGGGGAACAGGAGCAATATAGGTGTACAGTAAGGTACTTTGACCCAACCTTAAGAACCCCCAACCTCTGGGGGTGCCAGGTTGAGTGATTCCCTTGAGATCAGCAGCTCTTTGGTAGACTGTTCAGACACAGTACCCCACCTTCACCAAGTAGAGAGGAAAGGCAAAAATGCTATAAATCAAACCAAAACAAGCAAACTGAAAACTTTACAGGATAAAATTGGGGGAAAAACCCAAATAATAGGGGCAGAAACACTAGCAAAAATGAAGTTCTAATTGTTGAAAAAGGCAACAATGGGAAATTGTATGTAAACTAGAAAAATGAAGAAAGAAAAGAAAGAGGGGAAAAAAAGAAAAATCTATAGGGAAAATGTTGAAATTAAAACAAAATAAAAGAAAGCAAAAAACAATACCAAAATCAAAGCAATATATATCTTGCTGGATATTGTCTGGGCAACAGGTGATCTTCTGGGGTATGAGATGTTAATCACAATGCTGGTACAGCTGTACAAGATGGAGACTGGAGGCCTCTGCTGATTTCTCAAACCCCTAATCTCTTCTCCACCCACTTAAAATGCACTGTAAACTGCTAACCTTGGCTAAGCAGAAGCTTTCCCAGAAAAGCACTTGTTGTTGGGATCATTCCTGAAGTGGCTATCCACTTACCCAGTGTGCCAAAACTGGTCTCACTGTATGCCCCTGAGGGCTAAGGCTGTAAGGCGTCTCAGTCCTCACCTTTAGGCTGCTCAGTCACTAGATTACTCGCTCCCCACCAATCCTTGCTCTGCAACCCTGAGGGCAGAGCTTGCCAGGGCAGTTCTCCCACAATGGCTCCACGTGGCCCACAGTCAAACACTATTAGCTCCGTCTAGCACAGCGGCTCAGTCTTGGGTCCCAGACAACACTTAAAGCCCTCTGCACTCTTGCCCAAGTTCTCCCAAGGTAGTTCAACTGAGTGCCAAGTCCAAAAAAACCCCAAACAGCTCACAGGTAAAGCCTTTGCAGTTTGCAATCTCACTGCTGCTGTACTTATAGCTGCTGGGGGTGGTGGGGTTGAGGGGGTGGGGATTATACCAAATGAACACACAAAACCACTTGCCAGTTCTCCACTGCTTTTGTCCATGGGTTCCAGAAGTCTCACGCTGACTGCCTGTGTCCCCAGATCCCACCACCCAGAGATGTCTGGAGTCTTCTCTCCCCATACTCACTGTGCCCAGTTGCAAGGAAGCTGTTACTCAGTCACCATCTTGCTCCTCCCCTGAAAACTAATTTTTAAGACAAGTTTTATACCAAATTCCTAGTTCCCATTATTGATGATTGCTTTTTCCAGGAAATATGCAGGGTCATTAGGCAAGAATGCACCTTTGCCTTCAGAGTCTGACCCTGATAAGAGAAATTTGTGGTGTGTCTAAATCTTTTTCTCTAGTTTCCTGGAAAACTAATTTCAGTGACTTGGTTTTTCACTCCCTGAAATGTTTCTGAATAACTAATAAATACACACAATAAAATTTAAAAAGTATGAAAGGTTATACAGAAAAATAAAAGTATTTTTCTCATGTTATTCCCTCCTTACACAAGGTTGATCCCAAGGGCCTGCAGGGATACCTTTGTTTGTGTATTCTTCTAAAACTGGTGTGTGTATGTTTGTGTATATATACACACACATATGCATACACATTTATGTGTGTATGTATATACATGCATTTTATGAAAATTATTAAAACACACAAACATCATAGTTATTGATTTTTTCACAAATATTTCATATTTTGAAGCTGTATCAGGGCTGCATAGTATTTGTTTAATGTAAATACCTTTTGAAAGACATTGAAGTTGCTTCTAATCTTTTGCTATTGAAGCAATATTGCAGTGAATGTAAATTTTGCACACATGTGCAAGATATACTCATTAGGAGAGACTGCTTGAAGGGGCATCAGCTGAGGTTATGTGCATTTACAATTGTGATAGATATTATGAAATTGCAGTTCATAAAAAATGTTTGAATTTATCCTTCTTACACTGCATCAGAGAGCCTGTCTACCGCAAAATGTTGAATGCGATGTCTTAGCAATATTTGGTCCTATGAAACTGAAAGATGAAAAATGGTATTATACCAAGGTATTATTATTTGAGCAAATTTTCACATATTTAAAAATAACTTTAATTTTCTTTACATGAACTGGCATTTCATGCATTTTGCTGTATTACATTGCTAACCTTTTTCTTGTTGATTGATAAAAGCTCTGTATACATTAAAGGAATTAGACCATTTTGCATCAAACTGATGTTAAAAAATTTATCCAGCTGGTGTTTGTCCTTTAATCTAGGGAGTCTATACAGGTCTACAAGCAATAAGGGTTGGTGGGATGGGTTTTGAGGAATATCTGTATCACTTTACAACGGCATGACTCCACGAAAGCCATTACAATTTCCTAAGGCAAAAAAAGGTTAATTTTCTTGGAGAGCTAGTTGTAGGGTGGTTTCTTGCACTGATAGAGAGGACTCATCAGAAGGTAGGGTCTTGACATTTTCAGTTTCATCAGAGGCTCTCTGTGCAGCCTCACATCAACTTGCTGGATCTCATTTCTTCCCAATCAGCATCCTCATTTTAATAGTAGACACCTATGGAATTTAACTTGTGATATAATTCAGCCAGTTGCAAGATGAAATTCTTGGTTTCTTTTCAGCCACTTCATCAACTGGAAGTAATGATGTCCTTTGCATCCAAAGTTTTCAGATCGTTTATGAAGCACTTATACTAGATATTTGAATTCCTGAGCTCATTCTTTTCTTTTTCACTTTGTCAAAAAATATTAGAAGTAACCAGCTGAGTTCATTGTATTCATTAGTTTGGCAAAAACATTTCAAAGTATCTTCTGCACAGTCACCCAGATCCTTGCTTCTTGTAAGTCAATAGTTTGGAGCATCTAAAGAACATATTTTGCACATCTCCATTGCCAGATCTCATCATGGACAATTAGTGCTCTCTGCACTACTGGAAAGAGTATGATTAGCATTTCTAAATCAAATCAGATTGGAGACTTGACTCCAGAAACCCCAGAACCAATTCTGAATTCTTATCCTTTAAATTCTGTTCCTCTAGAATCTTTCTCAGCACTAACATTTGTATTAGTCAGGATACATCTAGAAACAGAACCAATAGCATATATATTTTTATTACAGGAATTAACTCATGAGATTAGGAGTGCTGAAAAGTCTCTAAGTATATGGTTAGCAAGCTGAAGACCCAGGAAAGCTAGCTCCCATCGGAAGCACTGAGCAGGCTGGAGACCCAGGAGGTGCCAATGTTTTTATTTGCATCCAAAAGCAGGAAAAAGCCAGTATGAAGGCCATCACCCAGGGGCAGTTGCCTATTACTCAGGGAATGGTCAGTGTTTTTGTTCGTTCAGGACTTTAACTGATTGGGTAAGGTCCACTCACAACAGGATAGGCATCTGTTTTTCAAAGTTAAGTTAAATGTTAATCTCGGCTCAGCACCCATAGCACAGTGGTTATGGCGCCAGACACATACACCGAGGGTGGCAGGTTTGAAACTGGCCTGGGCCAGCTAAATAACAATGAAAACTGTAACAGAAAATAGCTGGGTGTTGTGGTGGGTGCATGTAGTCCCAGCTACTTGGAAGGCTGAGGCAAGAGAATTGTTTAAGCCCAAGAGTTTGAGGTTGCCGTTAGCTATGATGTTATAGCACTCTACAGAGGGTGACATAGAGAGACTCTGTCTCAAAAAAAAAAAAAAAAAGTTAATCTCAAGTAGACCAATTCTCAAAGATAAGGCCAGAATAAAATTTGACGAAATAGCTGGTGATCTTGCGCCCCAGTCATATTGACACATCAAATTAACCATCACAATAACTTCTCCTGTGTTCCTCACCTATGGGTTTGTTCTTTTATTGACATTTCAAGGGTACTTGAATAGATCAGAGATAAATAGGCATGCTCCATTCACCAAGTTTAAAGAGGCATCTGCTTGTGCCTGTTGTAATCCCCAGGGGAGATATGAGGTGACTTTTGGGAAGACCCACTCACAGAGCTGCACAGACCAGACCTGAGAGATGATCCTCTTTCTCCTGCACCTCATCAGCCACCATCACACATCCTGTCAGCTCTACTTCCAAAGCAGGACAGACTTCCATCAACTCTTCTCACCTGTGTGGCTCCCACCCTGTCCCAGGCCTCCTGGACTTCTCTCTCCCCAGGACTCCTGCAGTGCCTCTGCTATGGGCTTCTTGCTCTGCCTCCTTTAGTCTCTTCTTAGGACATCAGCAGAAGAGATTCTTGCTAACAGGTCTTGTGATCCCTCAACTGAAATCCTCCAGTGGTCTCACATTTCACTCAAGAAAGTGCTGCAAGTCCTTACCACGAGCTAAGGTCAACACAACCCACACACACTATCTCCCAACGGAGGCCCCCCTCACCTTTCCTCAGTCACCCCAGCCTTCTTTCTGGGGCTCACACACTGAGTTATGTTGCACCTAGATAAACATCTTTTCTTTATAAATTGCCCAGTCTGTGGTATGCTTTCATGGCAAAAGAAAATTAATGGATTAAGACAATGCCAAATACCTACATTCCTTCTGGGAGTCTAGATTTTTATAGTTGCTAGGCAGGAGAAGCCTAGATGACTCAGCCTCCATAAAAATCTTGGGTGCTGAGTCTCTAGTGAGCTTCTATGGACAGAAACAGTTACAGATGTTACTGAATTTTTACTCCAATTTATAGTATCACCCCTTATAGGATGGAGAGATCATGAGGAAACCTGAGCATGGATTTTCCCATGGTTCTGTGTTTTTACCCCTTGCTGATCTTATCATGCTTCCTTTAACTATAATAAAACTTAGTCTTAAGTGCAACTATGTGTTGAGTTCTGTAAATTCTTTCAGCAAATTAGTTAATGTGTGAAAGGCTTTGGGCACCCCTAAAACAACTTCTATTCCTACTGTCCTGAGAAGTTTGGTTTTTTATTTTTGTCAGAAATGGATGTTGAATTTTTTTTTGAGTCAAAACCTCAAGCTGTTGCCTTGGGTAGAGTGCTGTGGCATCACAGCTCACAGCAACCTCCAACTCCTGGCTTAAGCAATTCTCTTGCCTCAGCCTCCCAAGTAGCTGGGATTACAGGTGCTGGCCACAATGCCCGGCTATTTTTTGGTTTGGTTGTCATTGTTGTTTGGCAAGCCCAGGCTGGATTTGAGCCCGCCAGCTCTGGTGTATGCAGCTGGCGCCTTAGCTGCTTGAGCTATGGGTTCCAGGCTGGATGTTCAATGTTCTTAAACACTTTTTCTCCTTCTGTGAATCTGCTCATATGGCTTTTCTTTTTTACTTTGTTAATTTGGTGAATTACATTGAATAATTTTTGAATATTCAGGTAACCCTGCATTCCTGGTTTTTTTGTTGTTGTTGTTTTTGTTTTTTTTAGTGAGACTCTGTCTCACTTTCATTGTCCTTGGTAGAGTGGTATGGCATCACAGCTCACAGCAACCTCCAACTCCTGGGCTTAGGTGATTCTCTTGCCTCAGCCTCCCAAGTAGCTGGGACTACAGGCGCCTGCCAGAATGCCTGGCTATTTTTTGTTGCAGTTTGGCCAGGGCTGGGTTTGAACCCACCACCCTCGGTATATGGGGCCAGCACCCTACCCACTGAGCCACAGGTGCTGCCCAACCCTGTATTCCTGAAATAAACATCCTTGGTTATGATGCCTTTTAGATTTTATTTTCTGAAACTCTGTTAAGAAGGTTTCCTTAAAAAAAAAAAGGAGTTTTTTTTAATATCTATCTTTCTACTTAATATTGGTGTGTAGTTTATTTGTAATATCTTTGCTAGATTTTATTTTCAGTGTAATGGTGGTCTTTAAGAACTAGTGGGGGCTGGGTGTAGTGGCTCATACCTATAATCCTACCATTCTAGATGCTTGACCCCCATCTCTACCAAAAAAAAAAAAACGAAAACTAGCTAGGTGTTCAAGTGTTGTGAAGGGCACCTGTAGTCCCAGCTACTCAGGCGGCTGAGGCAAGAGGATTGATCAGTGGAGCCCCCCCCAAAAAAACAAAGGCCTAGTGTGGTGGCTCACACCTGTAATCCTAGCACTTGGGAAGCCAAGGTGGGTGGATTGCCTGAGTTCATGGGTTCAAGACCAGCTTGAATCTTGGGCGGTGCCTGTGGCTCAGGGAGTAGGGCGCCAGCCCCATAAACAGAGGGTGACGGGTTCAAACCTGGCCCCAGCCAAACTGCAACAACAACAACAAAAAATAGCTGGGCGTTGTGGAGGGCACCTATAGTCCCAGCTACTCAGGAGGCTGAGGCAAGAGAATTGCCTAAGACCAAGAGCTGGAGGTTGCTATGAACTGTGACACCACGGCACTCTACCAAGGGTGACAAAGTAAGACTTTGTCTCAAAAAAAAGTGAGTTGGTAAGTATTCCCTCTTCTCCAATCTTTTAGAAGAGTTTATGCAGACTTAGTATTATTTCCTTCTTAAGTATAGAATTCATTAGAGCTTGAACTTCTCTATATAGGAAAATCTTTAACTACGATTAAGATTATTATTTTTTTTTGAGACAGAGTCTCAAGCTCTCACTCTGGGTAGAGTGCTGTGACATCACAGCTGACAGCAACCTCAAACTCTTGGGCTTAAGTGATTCTTTTGCCTCAGCCTCCCAAGAAGCTGGGACGATAGGTGCCTGCTACAACACCTGGCTATTTGTTTTGTTGTTGTAGCTGTCATTGTTGTTTTAGCTGACCTGGGCCATGTTCAAACATGCCAGCCTTGGTGTATGTGGCCAGCGCCCTACCCCCTGAGCTATGGGTGCCACCAATTAAGTTTTTTTATTTTTATTTTTTAATTTTTTTTTTAGAGACAGAGTCTCACTTTTATCGCCTTTGGTAGAGTGATGTGGCATCACAGCTCACAGCAACCTCAAACTCCTGGGCTTAGGCAATTCTCTTGCTTCAGCCTCCTGAGTAGCTGGGACTACAGGCATCCACTAGAATGCCTGGCTATTTTTTTGTTGAAGTTTGGCCAGGGCCAGGTTCAAACCTGCCACCCTTGGTATATGGGCTGGTGCCCTACCCGCTGAGTCACAGGCGTTGCTCCCAATTAAGAGTTTAAAAAAATAAAATAAAATAAAAAATAAAAAAAGATTTTTAAAAATAGATATTGGGCTATCTATGTAGGTTATGAATTTCTTCTTGAGTCAGTGTCTTTGTGCAGCTACAACAAAATAGCTGAGACTGGGTAATTTAAAGAACAGAAATTTAGGCTCAGCGTCCACAGCTCAGTGGTTAGGGTGTCAGCCATCCACAGGGACTGGCAGGTTTGAGCCTGGCCTGGGCCTGCTAAACAACAATGGCACCAACAACAAAAAAATAGCTGAGTGTTGTGGCGGGTGCCTGTAATCCCAGCTACTTGGGAGGCTCAGGCAAGAGAATCACTTGAACCTAAGAGTTTGAGGTTACTGTGAGCTGTGACACCACAGCTCTCTATTGAGGGTGACAAAATGAGACTCTGTCTCAAAACTAACAAACAAACAAAAAACCCAAAACAAACCCACAACACATTGTTATAATTTTTTGTTAAAATGGTCAATTTTTTAAAATATTCAAATAAAGATAGTTATGTTTACCTATGTTGTCACCTCTTCTGGTATTCTTTATTCTTTTCTTTGGATCCATGTTTACATTAAATGTTATTTTCCATCTGCCTGAATGACGTTCTTCACATTATTTTGTACTACAGATTTGACAGTTTTTTTTTTTTTTTTTAAAGATTGAAAAGGTATTTATTTGGTCAGAAATCAAATTGTATAACAAATTAAATTATATTAACGATTTGATTTGATTATATTAACAAGAACAATTATTTTTTTTTTGCTTTCTTTGTTTTTTTTTTTTAAATACATGTATTTTATTATTCTTCATTACATTATTTCCCCCCCCACACCCGTCCGTGATAAGACAGAATTGATTTACAGAAAAGAATACAGAAAACACCAAAGCTCCTGGTAGTGGGAGAGATTTCAA
>CAUYRH010181769.1:0-19015 GCA_963574655.1 Perodicticus potto | reverse complement strand
CCAACAATAGTCAAGCTGAAAATATGGTCGAGGACTCTATACCTTTTACAGTAATGCCAAAGAAGATGAAATATCTGGGAGTTTTCTTAACAAAGGATGTGTAAGATTTCTATAAAGAGAGAATTGTGAAACACATCTTTTTTAAATCTAAAAAGATGAGATTATAAAAATTCAGGCAATAAAGGTGTGACCCTGCCCAGCCTCATTTACTTTGTTTGTAATTAAATTTGGCTTGCTTTCAGGTTATAGTGTAACTTCAGCTGGAGGGACACGGAACTTTCCTTTTACAATGTCACTGAGGAAATCCCATATCGCGGCCATCTCAGCACCGTGAAAACAGAACCCCAGACTCCACGGGCCCGGGGCTTCTCCCGCCCATGTAGGTCTGTTTCTTCCATTTGGTTTTGACTTAGACCCTCTGGTTCTCGTCTCCAACTTCCCTGACTTCAAGGTGGCAATGTCAGGTGACTATGGCAACAGCGACTATTAGCCACTTTCTCCAAGTTTCAGGGTCCTATACATTCATCAACTTGGGCATAAAATATGTCAGCATCAGACTTTAAGATGTAAATCTTGAGGGAATTCTTTTCTACTTAGCAATCAGAGTCTAAGCCTAGAATTTCTTCTAGGAAAAAAATATTTTTATGTCACTGCCAGGCATACTGTTGGCACTTACTGTGCTTGAAACAGTAACCGAATATTACCAGGGATCTGTGAAAAGTGTTTCACTGCAAATCCTTCCCTGGTCTTCTGGAAGAATCGGAGAACACTGCGCATACATCTGTAGGGAGGATGCTGGCAGAGCAGCAAGTTTGACGACACTTTTCAAAGACAGAGAATGAAGCCAGAGGGCCACCGAGACCCTCAGGACAATGAGGAAAGATAAGGAGACCCCAGAGACAGTGGACATAGACGGAGCTCAAACCTAAGGACTTTGGCTCCAAAGAAAACGAGACCACCATGGAATGATTTTCTGAGTCGCTCAGTAGATCAGGCTTCACACCTGCTCCGGAACCTACACATGCTGGAGAGACAATGAGACACTGAAGTGGCTGTGCAGCCTCGGAAATAATTAGGATAAAATTCTATAAGCACAGCAGCTGCGTCATTGTGTCCTGATAAGATGCCTGGGTAATTAAAATGTCACACATGATACAAGCAGCAGATTGATTTTTCTGCTCCATTTCTTAAAGTTAGATGTTCATTCCAGTTTCTCAGGGAAGAATTCTGCCATTAGTCATCCCAAAGTCAGCAATGGGCAGCCTGGCCACACACAGGCCACACGGCTCTGCTACAGCCTGGCCACCCACAGGCCACACGGCTCTGCTGGGGCCTGGCCACCCACAGCCCACGTAGCTCTGCTATGGCCTGGCCACCCACAGGCCACACCACTCTGCTGGGGCCAGACCACACAGAGGCCACACGGCTCTGCTGGGGCCTGGCCACCCACAGCCCACGCAGCTCTGCTGCGGCCTGGCCACCCACAGGCCACCCATAGGCCATGCTGCTCTGCTGGGCAGCCTGACCACATGTAGACCACGCAGCTCTGCTGGGGCCTGGCCACTGCTGCACCAGGTGGTCTGGTCTGTGTTTGCTGCCGAGGACTGAGCCTTTGCTTTTAAGGCTTAGTACTGGATTCCTTTTCCTCCCCAGTATCGGTGGTTCATAAGCCACTATCCAGAACTCACAAGAGCCACCAACCTTTTAGTTAGAAAGCCCCAGGGTGTGAACGTCTGTCTTTCTGGAGTTTCTCATAGTTGCCTTTCTTATAGGCCCTGACCAGAGTCCAGTTCACCTTGTACTGAATGGAGCCCATTCTGGTCCTGACAACTTGCTTTGCCCTTTGCAAGTCAATAACTTTCAGAATTCATCATCCTTCCATGTGCTTGAAATTGAACAAAATACACTGTGGGATAAAGTCCTGAAAATGATTCTAATCAAGGCATCCCGACGCTCATATTCCCGTCATCCTGTTACACAGAACACTTAAATAGGCTTTGGGTTGAGTTGATTCTTGGAGAAAGTAATTGTCTCTGTGTGTGTGTGTGCGCCCAGGTGGGCACATCTGTGTCAGAGTGATCAATAGCATCCAAAACAGTTGGCTTGCTGTAGAACAGAGCATAACAAACAAATAAAAATTTATGAGATGGTCTAGGAACCATATGACAAATAAAAAGTAAGTATCCCACTTGAGAAGGGACACAAAGAAAGGGGCTTCCAGGGGGATGGGAGGGCAGCCTGGCCTGTGGGACAAGGAGTCAGAGGGCCCAGAGGGTCACTCACCACTCGACATTGAGGGAAAAGCATGTGACCAGCAGGTAACCTTGGCAGCCATGACCAGAAGAGGAGGACAGTAATCAGTGACCAGCAGAAAAGGGCAGCCCTGCCTGGCAGAGCAGGTGACCACGGCAGCACCACAGTCATTCCCATAGCTCACTGAGTGCGGGTGGCTTGGGGGTGCTTCCCACCCAGGGTGGGTCTCAGGAGGGGGTGGGGGCCCAGTCTGCTCAGGTTGCCGCGACAGAAGTCCACGGACTGCGTGGTTTGAACAACAGGCTGGAAGTCCAAGGTCAAGGCTTCAGCAGGGCAGGTCTCTCCCAACGCCACTCTCCTTGGTTTGTAGATGATCATCTCTCCCCCAGGTCCTCATGTGACCACCTGTCTCTGTGTGGCTGTGTCCTGATCTCTTACTGTTCATACCATCTCATGTTGATCGGGGCCCACCCTAGTGACCTCGCTGTAACCTCATTAGCTCTTTAAAGACGCTGTCTCCAAATACAGTCACATTAGCAGTTGAGAGCATAGACTGAGGGGAGCGACCTGATCGGACGTGTGACCGAGACGAGGAAGGACCGAATCCCACCCCCTGGAATCACAAAGTCAGTTGTCTGGACATGTCACAGGATTAAGAGAGTAGGACAGTAAAGAATATCGTGACCCTGGGAGAGTAGGGGGACCACATATGGACAAATTAAAGAAATAAACACCCTGCTGGCCAAGCAAGACATCTGTGGGCTGAGGACCATCAGTTTTCTCCCTTGCTGGAGAATTTCTGACAACTCTCAAAAGTCAGTGGAAAGCTGTCTGGACTGGCATTTGTGGCCCAGCTGGTGTTGGCTTATTCTGTGTTTCTTGGAGGATCAGTATCCCATTTGTTATAAGACGGGGGTGAGGGGAACCAGATCTTAGCACAAATTTAGTTCCCGCAGATGTATATTTAGGTCCAAAAGGTAAAATACGTGTGTTATGTAATTTCTGTAAACATTTTCTTTTTTTCATACATGAAATAGAAAGAATTCTTTTCTGCAGCCCGAACTAAAATGTGAGATGATAGATGTTTGCATGTAGTTAACAAATCAGACACATCGTTCTTATGCCAGATAAGATGTTAGCAAACTCTTATTCCCTAAGACCCTGAGGAAGATACAAGGAGGTTTCATGCCTGGGAGTGGCTGCCAGGAGCCCTGTGATAAGAAGGATTCTGAGGCTCATTCTGGACACACAGAAGACTGTGGGGTCATGATTAGCCACTTCTGGCAGGGATGGAGGAGGGAGGGTTTTGCAGCACCAGAGCATGGAGGCAAAGGAGTCAGACCAATATTCTGGGACGCTCTTATCTTGGTGAAGGTCCACTGTGGCTTTGCCTGCTGGATCCCTTGCTTTGTAGGTACAACAAATAGGAAATTGTTCTGCTATTTTTATGAGACCAAAAAACACACAGAGAGAATGAAGCATTTCCTTGGGCATAGAAAAAAGTAACAAAAATCATGTGACATGTAAAAAGCACACACATCCTCTCGATGATTTTATATGAAATCCAGAGAAACAAATGTTTATTAGTTTTATTGTTTGTGAAGTTGTTGGTTAGCATCTTGCAGTCTTGATTTTTTTAATTAGCTCTGTAATAAGCTTATTGATTTTTCCTCTTATAATAAGCAGTATTCTGTGGAAAAAGGCCGGCCTTCTTGGCACTCTGTCCCTGTTCCTGGAGATTATTAATTTCTTTTTAATAGAGCTCATACCGCAAAATCAAATTTTTATATCACAAAGGGATTTACATTTATCTTGAGCTGCACACTCTTCATCGTCTATCAAATCAAGTTTAAGTTTCTAATTGAAACAATTTTTCAAGTGTTGAGCAATAAAGACGCAATAAGCGATATATTTAAATTATTTATTCATCTTATTTATAATTAATTCGGTTTTTTTCCTTGCTGCACAGCGAGGCCAACCCAATGCATTTGATCTTCATATCTTCTCTATCATTTGCTGACAATAGAAGTGGCTGCTTTTTCCACCCCACTTGTGTTTCACTGGCCTCTGGAGACTCAGGGAACATCAGTTTAAATCACAGTTAAACTTAACACATTCGCTTTGTTTTGCAACATACTGCTCCAAGAACAAGCAAGTCATGGGTACAGCATGCCTATTCATAGGCAAACTGGAAAACAAAAACAAAAAAATCCCCAACCTGGTAAGATGAGCAATTACATTAACAAAGATCTCATCCCTCAGTGTTTAATGACCACATATCCCTGTGTCTACACTCTTCCTACACACTGCGATTGGCAATGGAGCCCTAATTAGGAGGTCTGGTAGCTGGTTTGCAGATTATATGAACCCCCTTTTCCAACATCTCTGCCTCATTAGACTGTTTGCAACACAAACAAACTCCAGGCCCTGAGCACGTTACCTCTCCCTCACCTCAACTCCTTGCCTGTCCACAATGGCTCATTCTGGTCATCTTGAGACCTTCACAGCCATTGTTTATTTTCCTCTCATACAAACACATATATCCACATCCCATTGTCTCCAGCAAGCTCTGCTCTCAGCCCTCTGAGCTCTCGCACTGTCAAGTGCCCAATCACCTGTCACTTCTACAACCTAAATATACTACCCCCAATTTTTTCTAAAGCCCAGGTCACAGATTGCCCTGCTCATAAGTCTATTATGATTCCCCTCGGTGCTCTGCATATGCTCAGCTGCCCAGACTCTAAATTATTCAGGCTGGGTTTCACCTTTGTGCCCTGCTCCACCACCACATGGCAATTAGATAATAATGGGTGAGGCTTCTATGTAACACATGCTCGGGCTTTGTTCAACAGTGACCACACTTTATATGCTCTTGGCATTAGCTGGATACTCAATATTTATCTGTAGAATAAATGATCAAAGAACAGGCCATCAAATCAAATACAGAGAATAGACCAGAGAAATCAAGTGATCTCCAATTCAAGCCAAAAGGCTCAGAAAATGCAGTGGGAAGGAAGATGTAGCCAATGGCTGAAATTATTTGGGAACAACTGATTGTGTGGTAAGTAGTTATCTTTCCCTCCCCAACAGAGCATCTGACTGAGCAAATGTCCTCCAGTGATCTGATTGTTTGGTAGCTAGTGGGCCTTGGTATGTTTCACATATCAGGAAAGCAGGTGGGGGAACTTTCCTCAACCTCAAAGGTGAGGTTTAAGGTGAGGTATAAGAAGAGAATCAAGAGCAATCTGATACAGATATACACTGAGCTTCTCCCACGCATCAGGTGCCCTGCACTACCCATTTTAGTTTTCTCAGTCCTCAAAACAATCCTGTGAAAGTTAATAGGAGCTAAGCTGCTATGGAAAACTGTGCTCTTGTCCTGCAAGAGGAAACACATCCCCACCTGCTGCTTATGGGAGGGGCCTACTTCCCTGCACCTGACAGCAGGCTTGGCCACGTGACTTGCCCTGGCCAATGGCATGTGAGCAGACATGACATGCAAATCCAAGCAGAAGATTTAAGAGCCACTGTGGGTTCCCAAGAGATGGCAGGGAAAGCATGTCCCAGATAAGGCTACCTTCAGTGTGGACCCCAGAATTTGCAGAGCTGGTGTCCGACACTCAGTTCAACATATAATGTGAACCCAAAATAAATCTTTGTTGTCATCAGCAACACAGACTATCAGATTAATGGATTCTTCATAAAACTTACCAATGGTAGAGGCAGAATTCACACCCAAAGCCTGCACTTTTATCCATTACACCCGTTTGCCTCATTAAGGATATGCCTTATGATTAGAAAGGCTCTAAGTCTATGTGGAGTGGGCTGTGCCCTCTCCATCCTGCAAGCTGGAATCAGTGAGCTACTCAGAGTGTGGTCCATGGACCCACAACAGTGAGAAATGCAGAATCTCAGCGCCCACCCCAGAATCTGCATTTAACAAAAGCTCCGGGGATGAATGTTCACACAAGTATGATCAGTGCTGATTTAACATATGAGCATAAGCGCTCACTTCATGAATAAGCAAGATTGAAGAGCCACGAATTAGAAATGGAAAAATCATCCACATACAATTACAATTTTCAGACTGGAAAGCAAAGAGCATCCACTTATTTTCCTACCTCTTACAGATGAGTGGGAAAGGAACAATGTGTTGCAACAACCGTTATATTACTGTACAACATTTCAGTACTTGCTGTGGCCACTAAATAGTGTCCTTTGACAGAGCAGCTCACACCTCATTGCTGGCTATGCTGACCTCTTATGCACAACCCAATAGCTTATTTACTGAACAAATAAACATCAGGGCCTATCAGCCCTCATTAGGGCCTGTAGCATGTAGGGAGAAATAACACATTGTGCTTCTCTTTCCTCTCCTAGTCCCAGATCCCATAATGGGTTTATCGACTTTTTGATGAGTAACATTGACCATTAACCATAACAGTAAATATCACAACGTCCCAAGCACACATTATCATAATCAAGGGAGGAAGATAGCACTTACAAGAGACTGCATAGCTGGAAACTCAATGCCATGGCCTTTTCTCCTCACAATCCCAAAACACAGCACAGTGAGCCAGAACACTCAGGAAGTCAGGGAAATGAGTAACGATCTTGCAAGATGGCGGGTGATGCGGGTTGAGCAACAACCCCAGCCTCTGAGACACATTCTCCCAGTGAATGTTAAGGTTTCTGACAAGCTGTTTATGAATAAATTCATGACATGAGACATTTCCAAAATGTCTCTTAAGAACCGCTTCAAAATGAAGTCATCAAAATTACAACAAAATGTATACTTTAAATGCAAACAGCCGGGGGAAAGAGCGTGCTTGTTATGTAGAATTCATTATCAGTATTTCGGAGTGAAGCCACTATAAACATTTGTTTGGGATTGCTTTTATGCAATTGTTTGGAACATAAGCAGAGAATGAGCTGAATGGAGATATTCCAGAAACCCAGAGCTCATTCAACTTGTTTTCTTATTTCTCCCCCTACCTTGTTAGGAAGAAATCATTTTTTTTCCCTTAAAATTTTCATAAAATTAGAAGGATTTGACTTTGTATAACTTATTAGTTTATGTTATTAATATTGGAGACATGACTAAAATATAGGAAATGGAAGCCACATACTAGAAATTTTCTCTTTATTATATGGGGCAAAAACCAAATCCTTCATCAGATGCAAATTACTTCTCTTAGATATTTAAATAGGAATATAAGTATGTGCACATTTACAGACTCATATAGTAACAGTCCTTAAATTTATATTTGAATTCAGGCTGGAGGTACTTAAAGGTAAATCACGCTGTCAAATTTAGGGTCAAAAACATACTAGGGGGAAACAAAACTATTATTAGGATAAAACAAGCTAAGTAGTTGGCTAACAATTATAAACATCACTGTTCCACAGTGAAGAAGAAAACATTTATTTGCTATAAAAGGAGAGCTGCGATCTGGAAGACCCTCAAGATGGAAGAAAATCAATCTGTGAAAAACAGAGAATCAAAGTCACCACAGGCACACCCAAAAAGAAAAAGGCATATAGTTTAGATTAATTATATTCATATATCAAAAAGGCTCACCATAAACAAAATTAAAAAGCAAACAATGATCTTCAAAAATTGTACATATCTATTACAAAAATAATAGACCTAACATACCCCCCAAAAGCTGGCAAACCTTGTTTTCAAATAACACACCACAGATGAAATGGGCAAAGCACATGAATAGGCAATACTAAAATTCATGGAACAATTGAGGACCAGCTAGCAGTAGAAGATAACTTAAAAATAGAATGTAGTTGTTATAAGGATAGAATAACATGCACAGATATGGAGGAAATACCCAGGAAACAGTAATAAAAATCAAACAAGCATCCAATTATAAACATCAGACAAAAGACACCAACATGTTAACAGAGCCTCTCTACACTGTGAAACTAAGAGGGTTTTCTTTTTTGTTGTTCTTATGTGATTCAGGTGTTTTGTGAACTTTACACATTGAATATATATATTGTTTTCTTTTGATTAGAAAAATAATAAACATAAAAAATTAAAAAGATATGAAACCATTTGATCAAAGAATGTCTCTCCTTTTTTTCTTTTTTCTTGAGGCAGAATCCCACTCTGTTGCCTGGGCCAGAGCAGAGTGGTATCATCATAGCTCCCTGGAATCCCATACACCTGGGCTCAAGCAGTCCTCCTGCCCCAGCCTCCCTAGTAGCTGGGACTATAGGTGCACCACAACACCTCACCTGGCTACTTTATTGTATTTTTTCTAGAGAGGGGGTCTTGATGTGTTGCTCAGGCTGGTCTCAAACTCCTCATCTTGAATGATGCTCCCACCTGACTAGACTCCCAAAGGGCTAGGATCACAGATGTAAACCACAGCACCCAGCCTAGATCAAATAATTTACTATATAAACAGAAAAACTCCACTTCCAATCCTGCAAAATATACCCTAAGCCATTAAAATGTTTTACTTGTATAAGTAAACAGACACTACAACGACACCTCTTGGTATCAGCAGCTATGCCTGTAGACAGGGAACAATGTTGAGGCACATTTGTAAGGACAAACCTTGGACCAAAAGGAAAATTCCATTTCTGTAATCAAAAGCCTGTGTTTGCAACATCAGTGACTCTCCTTTCAAATATCTGTTATCTTCTGAAGTAAGCTGGGTTAAAAGTACCATATCTCTGGGCCCTGGAGTAAACGATGCCTCCTGGACAACTGCACCTATCGGTACTCTCCATAGGCAGGGACGAGAGCTGACACACTGACTCGTTTATTCCTCACCCTTAAGTAGGAATATCAATATTGTAGATTCATCAGGATGACCCATCAGTGAAATGCAAGAAAAAAAATCTCAATATACATTATCCTACAGTATTAATTTTTCATTGCCTCCATAACAAACTACCACAAATTTTTAAATTTATATATATATATATTTTATTGTTGGGGATTCATTGAGGGTACAAGAAACCATGTTACACTGATTGCATTTGTTGGGTAAAGTCCCTCTTACAATTGTGTTTTACCCCCAAAAGGTGTGGCACACACCAAGACCCCACCCCCCTCGCTCCTTCCCTCTCTCTGCTCTTCCTTTCTCCACCCCTCCCTCATTCTTTCTCTGCTTTCCCCTTCGCCCACCCCCACCGTGTTGTTAATTGTCATTAATTGTCCTCATATCAGAATTGAGTACATGGGATTCATGCTTCTTCATTCTTGTGATGCTTTACTAAGAATAATGTATTCTACTTCCATCCAGGTTAATACAAAGACTGTAAAGTCTCCATTTTTTTTAATGGCTGAATAGTATTCCATAGTGTACACATACCACAGCTTGTTAATCCATTCCTGGGTTGGGGGGCATTTAGGCTGTTCCCACATTTTGGTGATTGTAAATTGAGTTGCAATAAATAGTCTAGTGCAAGTGTCCTTATGATGAAAGGATTTTTTTTCCTTCTGGGTAGATGCCCAGTAATAGGATTGCAGGATCAAATGGGAGGTCTAGCTTGAGATCTTTCAAAATTAGTTGTTTTAAAACAACCCAGATTTATTCTCTTACAATTCCAGAGGCCAGACATCCAGGGGCAATTTCCCAGGGTCGAAGGCAAGATGTTTACAGGATACACTCCCGGTGGAGGATCCTAGGGAAAAGCTGTTCTCCTCTTTCCACATCGTCAAGTTTTCTCTAGATGGTGAGAGCTACCTACATTCCCTGGTCTGTAACACATCATTCCAACCTCTCATTCCATTATCATGCCTCCCGCTCTTTCTCTATCTCTTGCCTTCCTCTTGTAAGGATCTCTGGGATCACATCAGGCTTAACAGCTAATCCAGGACAGTCTCCCCATCTCAACAGCTGAACTTTAACTACATCTGCAAAATCCTTCCAGCAGGTTCTAGAGACAGGACATTGCTGTGGTTTGAATGCCTGTCCCCTCCGAAGCTCATGTTGAAAGTTCATCCCCCATGTGGCAGTATGGAGAGGTGGGGTCTTTAAGAGATGATGGGGTCAGTAGAGCTTTGCCCTCATGGATAAATTAATCCAGTCACAATGACGGACAGATAGAGTATCATGACAAAGGCATTGGAGGCTTTTTAAGAGGAGAAAGAGAGACCTTAGATGCAGGCTCAGCCCGCTTACCACCTCAGGACTCTGCAGAGTCCCCATAACCAAGGCCTTCTTGAGATGTGATCACTTGACCTTAGACTTATTGCCCTCCATAATTGTAAGAACTAAATTCCTTTTTTAAAAAATATAAATCACCCAGTTTTAAGTATTCTTTTCTAAGCAACAGAAAATAGACCTACACAGTCATGGCCATCCTAGGATGTGGCAGCATTATTCAGCCCACCACAGCTAACAGCCAGACACGTAAGTCACCGCCGAGAGAACCCCCCCTCTGAGAGCAGTCTGCTGGCCTGATTCTGCTGATATTTCACGATGATGACAAACTCTGATTCTCCTCAGAAGTACCCAATTGTATGTAAATCGGATAAGTTGGTTTCTAAGAGGAAAAGTGAGAAGTCAAAGACCGAAAATAAAAGATTATTCCAAAACATAAAATGAAAGGAAATGGAGTCCAGATTCTGTGTGGGCAATGTCAGCCTTTATTCTACCTGGGTGCAGGTGAGCTGAGCTTGAGAAGGAAGCTCATGAGTTAAGGTGGATGGGGATTTAAAGAGTTGGAAGGATAGGGGTGGGCACATTCCCTCTTTCCTGGATGGGACATTCTTATTGGGCCAGTCAGTTCTATTTGGGCAGGTCTCTGCATTTGACTGTCAAAAAGGAATACTCATTCTTAAATTTCTTGTTCTTCCCCTAAGTCTCCAAAAAGTGCTACACAGCTGAAAACTCACGTTTTTAAAAACAATTACAGAACATCTGCCATATGGTAGACACAGATGTGATCACCGGCTTTTGCTTTACAAATGCAAATGAAGCCTTTGACATTCTCATTGCCTCTCTTTACCAAGAAGGCAGTGAAATGATGAAAACTCCCCTCCACCACGTGAGCACACATATGTCACCCCAATCACCTCAAGCCCGAGAAAATGCCCAGGGAAGACAACTAAGGCAATCAATCACTGGAAGCAACTCAAATTCTGCTAAAGGAAAACACAGAATCTTCCTGGATGTGAAAAGCCACACTACTGGGTCTGATCAGGAGATATTTCTTTACCTCCGCAACACTCCTAAGTGACTAACCTCAGGCCCCGAGTCTCCCCACCTATTCTCTCAAGTTTATCACCTACCAAGGTGACTTATTTGTGCTCCTATTAGCTTTAAGCCTCAGAGTGGCTTGGTGAGTTTAGTAATTACTAGAATCTACAGATTTGGAATATAGAGACATTTATGTTTGGAACATAGTGATGAACTCCAACTTGAACAGATGAGGAAGCCAGGAAGGGAGAGATGGGAAAAGCCTCCCTGACCTCCAGACCTGCACTTCTGAGTGTTGCTGGAGAAAACCACACAAGTGGGAACATCTATGCCACAATAAAGTTAGGCACCTCTACGTCTGAACCAGCCCTTCTGTGTCTCCAAGGACAGCTCCCTCTCCAGCTCTACAAAGTGACCATTTCTCCTTCTCTAACCTCAAGCATTAAATCCTTCCCCCTCTGCAGCCAACCTCCCCTTCCAACCAATAGAGAAAAGGAGGAAATCATCAATCCCCTCCCCCTCACCACCCACCTCCATCTCACTCTCTAGACACACTACAGGATCCCATCTGCTCGTCCCTCACTTGGGTTAAAAGGAAGACAGAGCCCCTGGGAGACAAGGCCAGCCCTCCAGCCCTGTCCACAGGGAAGGGAGCAGGGGCTTCCCAGAGCTTTGAAAGTGGACATGGCCTTGCAAACCTGCAGATGCTGAGTCTGGTTCAGAATTGGGGAAGTCTAAAGTCTACAAAACTTCTCGTGCGTAGAAGCACACAAGGCTGTGTTCACAGGGTGACAGAAACCCACAGTGCACACACTGCAGGATGGAACAGCTCTGGCCTCGGCATTTCAGCCTTTCTCTGTGAAGTGTGCCATTCCTCCTGGTCCTTGTCCTCTCAACCACCACTGATGTTGCTCTGGCTACCATTTAGATATGTTCAAGTCCTCCTACCTAAGTAGGACTCTCTCTCCACCCCACGGCCCAACCTATCTCTGCACTGGGATCCTGGTGGGGGGCTTCACACCACATCAGGGAGGCAGTGGCGTGAGCCTCCCCAGGATCCCTGAGGTGGTGTGAACTCCCCCCAGGATCCCTGAGGTGGTGTGAACTCCCCCCCCCAGGATCCCTGAGGTGGTGTGAACTCCCCCCAGGATCCCTGAGGTGGTGTGAGCCTCCCCAGGATCCCTGAGGTGGTGTGAACTCCCCCCAGGATCCCTGAGGTGGTGTGAGCCTCCCCAGGCTCCATTAGGTGGTATGAGCCTCCCCAGGCTCCCTGAGGTGTTGTGAGCTACCTCCAGGCTCCCTGAGGTAGGGTGAGCCTCCCCAAGCTCCCTGAGGTGTTGTGAGCTCCCTCCAGGCTCCCTGAGGTGGTGTGAGCTCCCTCCAGTCTCCCTGAGGTGATGTGAGCTCCCTCCAGGCTCCCTGAGGTGGTGTGAGCCTCCCCAGGCTCCCTGAGGTGTTGTGAGCTCCCTCCAGGATTCCTGAGGTAGGGTGAGCCTCCCCAGGCTCCCTGAGGTGTTGTGAGCTCCCTCCAGGCTCCCTGAGGTGGTGTGAGCTCCCTCCAGGCTCCCTGAGGTGGTGTGAGCCTCCCCAGGATTCCTGAGGTGATGTGAGCTCCCTCCAGGCTCCCTGAGGTGGTGTGAGCTTCCCCAGGCTCCCTGAGGTGGTGTGAGCTCCCTCCAGGCTCCCCGAGGTGGTGTGAGTTCCCTCCAGGCTCCCCGAGGTGGTGTGAGCTCCCTCCAGGATCCTGAGGAGGTGGGAGACTCTCCAGCCTCCCTAAGACCCCCCCATAGCCTCCCTCAGTGCCCCCCTCAGGTGGTGTGAGCCTCCTCTAGGCTCCCTGGGGCTATGTGAGACCCCCCCAGGCTCCCCAAGAAGGTGTGAGCCCCCCCCCCAGGCTCCATTTCCTCATCTCTCAGTCCACAACCCTCCCAACCTGCCTCCCACCCAGCCCCAGCTGGTTTTCTACTATTTGTGTGTGTTCTTTTTTGGTTTTCTGTACTCAGTCATCTTTATCTGCTCAGTCCTGAAATGTGAGCATTTTTAGGGATTCCATCCTAAAATATTTCTAGGCCTTTGTGTCTTTTCACACTATCTTTGTAGTGTGAGCTTTGTAGGGACCCCCGCCACACCCCTGCTTAGGTCCCCTCTGTCGGCCAGACTCCCCTCCAGCTCCCTGGTACCCAGATGACACATCCAGGACATTTCAACTGACCGTCACCACACCGAACTCACACTTTCTCCTTCCCCACCCCCAACACTGTTCCAACACCAAGGTTTCCTACATCTGGACAAGGCACCTCTGCCCAGCTGACTGCTCTTATAAACAACTCTCAAACTGGCTCACCTTTCAACTCTTAGCAAGCTGCAGTGACCTCCAAAATGGCCTTCTAGAATCCTCCCCTCAGAGCCAGCCTGCACTCTGCACCTCGTTCCTTCCTGTAATAATCTGATCATATTATACTCCTTGAATGCTTTAATTATCGCCCAAAGACATTCAAGTAAAACCCAATCTTTAATGTTAAAAAAGAAAACTTGTTTGTTTGTTTTTTTTGAGACAGAGTCTCACTTTGTCTCCCCAGGTAGAGTGCTGTGGCGTCATAGCTCACAGCAACCTTAAACTCTTGGGCTCAAGTGATCCTCTTGCCTCAGCCTCCCAAGTAGCTGGGGCTACAGGTGCCCACCTCAATGCCAGGCTAGTTTTTCTATTTTCAGTAGAGAAGAGGTCTCACTCTTGTTCAGGCTGGTCTCCGACTCCTGAGCTCAAGAAATCCACCAGCCTCGGCCTCCCAGAAAGCTAGGATTATAGGCGTGAACCACAGCATCCGGTCAAAAACCTGTTTCTTTTCAATCTCTTTGTAATCTGGCCACTGCCCACTCTTTGTGATGGGCCCTTCTGTTTGTCATTCCCTCTGCACCCTGTCTTCTGGCCTGTGAGGCTGACCCATGCTGAGCACATCACGAGATTCTGGACCCCTGATGCTGGTGTGTTCAGGACCATGGCACTTGACAGGAGCCTGGGGTGGGGGCAGAAGTGCAGTTATTTGTCCCCCTGGTCACTCTCGATGGGTGTCCTTGGCTTGTTCTGTCCATCATCCCCGGTCCTTCCTCCTTCCAGGCTGTGTGAGCGGCTCCATCATCTCTTGACCCCTCCAGACTTAAGGATGGTGACAAGTCTGTCATCACAGCACTTGGCCCTGCACCATCCTGACACCAGCCCACACTGTCAGAAACAGTCCCTTTATTAAAGGTTCTGACATTTTCTAATCTGAGAGTGCCATCTGCTTCCTGTTAGGATCCTGCCTGGGACTTCCTTGCTCTCTGCACCCTGACCCTCCCGGCCCCTTCTCAGGAGTTCCCACAGCCCTGCTTGCATTTCCCTGTGAGCCTCCCAACCCTCAACCCCTCTAGCCTTCCCTGCCTACCCCAGAACTTGAGCTCCCCACCATGGTCTCCCCAAATGCACTCGACTTGCTGCTAACATGCTCTGTAACTCTGTCATTATTGACTATGTCTTTAATGTCAGACCCCCTGGGCAGGGGCCCGGTCTGTGGCACCCGGATTCCCCAGTACGTGCATAGTAGGCATGTGCTGACCAACCCGCTCCTTCCTCTGAGTCGACCTGGCATCTCATATCCGATATCTGGTGACATGTTGGAGTTTCACTCTGGCTCTTGTATTATGAATATGGAACTGCTACACAAAATAGCTTTGGATGACCTTGGGTAAAAATCGGCATAATTTATTTCTGAATCCTAAAGGTATTCAAAATTCATCCTTCATTTTGACAATCATAAGGTCCAAAAAAAGTGTGAATTCTACAATGTGTACAAATATATTCAAGAACTGGATTCCTATTAGTTTTATAATCCTAACAAATTAGTCTTTCATAGGAGAAAGGCAATATGTAATGAATACTATTATAAATATTTTACTACTGGCTTCTTATCATTGAACTTATTATCATTACTGGCTGACCACCAAACCATATGGTCTTCAAAGTTCTTTCTCTATAAAAGAAACATCTGCGTCCTTAAACCTGTGATCCAAACACGGCTTCTCATCCCTGTCTCCTTCCAGCTCAGCATCCTGAGACTTTGGATGGCCATCAGAGAGCCCATCCCATGCTTGGCCTTTTGATCGCCCCTTCACTGCCATCACAGTGCAGGCGCGATGCCCCCCGCCCCTCATCACCCTGGAGACATCCTCCCCTCCACTTCCCCTGAAAAGCTTCAGTCTGCTCCCTGCGCCTGCTCCCTCCTGAGAAGTAAGCGCCGTCCTCCCAGTTCTTCACAGCCACACTGAGAAGCGGAAAGTCTTTATTCATTTATAGCACCTGACAACGTGGAGACCCAAAGGTCACACAAAAGGAAAGGGAGCCATCATGCAAGTGGGACAGAGAAGGACCAGCAGTGAGGCTAGAACCACAGAGTGGCCAGCCGGGCTCTGGCAGGAAACAAGAGAAGAGAGAGGAAAGAAAAAAACAGAAGGGCTGGGAAGAGGGGAGGACAGCCTGGCTTCATGCTCCCTCTGCCGCCCCCACCCCCAGCTGCATTTTCACAGATCGCCGCATAGTGCTAAGGGGAGCACTGAAATTCACAGCCACTGCTCTCTCTGGCTGCACGCTCGCTGTGTGGGTTTGTCATCTGTAGCAGAGTCTGGGGCGCTGCCCCAGCTGCCACCACCGGGCTCAGGCAGGCACCCTCACACGCTAGGCCTGCTGCTGGCTGAGAGTTCACAGGTCCTTTGGGGGACTCAGCCTCAACTACAAAAGCCTCCTCTCTAAAGATGTCACACACCCCAAGGCTGGGCATTGCTGGAGCCCAACTCAGTCCAGGATAACTCTGAAGGGCCAGCAGCCTCCGAGTCCCTCGTGGGGCCAGCTAGGTGCTGGCTGGCCTCCGTCTCATGCAGCCTCTCCCCAGCACCAGTCTTCCCAGCTTCATTTCCTGGTAAGTGCCATTTCTGAGAACTTCCCCCAAATTTCCTGCAGGTAACTGTCTCAGGATCTATCTCCTTGGAACTGACTGGGATATCAGCCCTCTTGGCTAAAAGTACTGGCTCCCTGAAGCAACGAGGAGTGTCAGGCAACATCTCTACTCACCAGACCCGAGGGAGAGCAGCAGGCCCACACCTGCCCTCTGAAGATTACCCGTGACCTGGAGAGGCCTGGCCTTTATGCAACCATTGTGATAGGCCTGAGGTTGAGAAAGACCGTGGAGATTACACACTTAACCGTTTGCTGTGGGCTGGAGTCATCCTTGGGGCAAATGCTGTCTGCAGGCTGCTGACACTGCCTGGCCTGCCACAACCCACCTGGGCCACAAGTCCAGCTTCCCCTATCCATGTGTAACCTCTAACTCCCCTCGCCCGAGACTGTGCTACCCCCTCTCCAGTGACCCATTCCCAGAGTCCGTATGATTGTTCTCAATCTCTGATACCCCTCCTCATAGGACGAGACCCTGACCCTGCCGAGAGTCAGTCTGGCCGACCCCAGTCGGGTCTGTTGGGGTCTATAAGAGGATTCTCAGGACATCACAAGGCAGCACAGCTGGGGAGGAAGACAAAGTAGCTGCCCCACATCCCAGCACAGGACCAGCAGCCATTAAGACTGGACAGGAGACAGTGGCTTATGGGAGCCCTCTAGGATGGACCTAAGTCCAGGATTCAAGACCAAAGTATCTATTGTCCCTGCCACCCAGAAGGCACATTATAAAGTCTGCTGTCAAAGGGGGGCTGAAATTACATCCTGCTGAGAAGTTTCAAGAAACAGTAAAAAACACACAACTAAGAGTTTTCACGTGAGGGTGGAGGGAGCCAGGGTATTCATACAATTGTCAGCTGTTGGCTGAGGGCAGCTACAGGGAGGTGTTAAGTCTCTGGTCCTTCCAGCCTGCTGATGTCTCTTAACGCAAGAACTTCGGAATTACAGCAGCTTTCAACAACCAAGTTCAGAGCAAGCCAGAATACATTGGCACAGATTTCTAAAACTGATCACCCTCATCTGGAGGCGATGGCTCAACTTTCCCCAAATCTTTCTTAAAATATGTAACGGGAAAAAATGAGCAAGAGATTGGAAGACAGTTCACCTAAAATATATACAAATAGCTAGCAAGCACATGGAAAGATGCTCCACATTATCATTCTTTAGAGAAATGCAAAATAAAACCCCGTGAGATACCACTTCACATTCACTCGAATGGCTACAATAAATAAGGTAAACGATGCAACTGTTGCCAAGGGTCATGACGAAATCAGAATCTCAAACACCCACTGGTGGGAATGTAAAATGATGCACCTATGTCAGAAAACAGTTTGGCCATTTCTTAAGAAGTTAAACATAATGTTACCATGTGATCCAGAAATTCTACTGCTGAGTATACACCAAAGAGAAATGAAAACATACATGAATTTTCATAACAGCATTATTTATGGAAAAAATCCAAACGTCCATTAACTGGAGAATGGATATCCAAATGGTGGTACATCCACATGATGGAATGTTATTAGCAACAAGAAAGAATTAAGCTCTGACATAGCCTATAACAAAGATAAACACAGAGGTATTATGTTAAATCACAACAGACCCTATGTTGTATTATTCCATTTATATGTAATATATACAGTAAAGGTCAATCTATTAAAAAAAACAAGTGGGAACAGGACCGCGCATGAGGAGGTAAGACAAAGAAGTGGGCGAGTGAGCAAAGGTTCGTCTGTATTTACAGCCACTCCCCCTGCTCTGCCCCATCACGTGGGTGGCTTTGGATTCTCACAAGAGCACCTGTCACATGGGTGGCATTAGAGTCTCACAAGAGCACAAACCCTACTGCAAACTGCATTCGCGGGATCTAGGTTGTGCACTTCTTATGAGAATCTAACACCTACCCTCCCCCATCTATGAAAAATTGTCTTCCATGAAACTGGTCCCTGGTCCCTAAACTGTTCCCTAAGAGAGTTCGTGCTTCTTGTCAGCTGGCATCTTTATCTTTGTTAGGCATATTCACAGCAAGTCCCCTACCTATGGTAATCACTTAATAATTATAGTAGAACCTCTGTATGTTGACCACCCAAGGGACCGTAACAAGCCAGACAACACAGAGAGGTGCCACATGAGGAGCTGGGCTGCTGTACTGGTGTATACATGTAGTGCATGGTCGTTCTAAGAACATTAGGTCAACTTAAGGAGGTGGTCATTGTAGGGAAGGGTCAGTGTAGAAAGGGGTCAGTGTAGGGAAGGGTCAGTGTAGGGAGGGGTCAGTGTAGGGAGATCAGGTCAGTGTAGGGAAGGGGTCAGTTTGAGGGGGGTCAGTGTAGGAAGGGTCAGTGTAGGGAGATCAGGTCAGGGAGATCGGGCCAGTGTAAGGAGAGGGTCAGTTTAGGGAAGGGGTCAGGGTATGGAGGGGTCAGTGTAGGGAGGGGTCAGTGAAGGGAGGGGTCAGTGTAGACAAGGAGTCAGTGAAGGGAGGGGTCAGTGTAGGGAAGGGGTCAGTGTAGGGAGGGTTCAGTGTAGGCAGGGGTCAGTGAAGAGAGGGGTCAGTGTAGAGAAGGAGTCAGTGAAGGGAGGGGTCAGTGTAGGGAGGGGTCAGTGT
>CAUYRH010181765.1:0-12716 GCA_963574655.1 Perodicticus potto | reverse complement strand
CATTTGTTCTATGGTCAAGTTATTTCTTTGTTTAGTTTCTTCTTGGAGGATCTATCCAGATCTTCCATAGGAGTGTCAATATCTCCAAATATTATAGTACAGGAAGATATCATATTGTTCAAATCCATTAGGGTTTGTTTCATAAATTGCCCGCATTCCAGTAGAGTGCATAAATAGTAATTATGCAATCTCTTCATGTCGAATGTTTAACTTGACAATATGTCGTGTCCACCTTGTCTATACTTGTTTTTGTTTGTTTAAAGCCAATTGTATATGCAAGTAATATTGCAACCCCTGATTTTTTTCTGATTTCCATTTGACTGTATTATAGATATCCATATCTTCACCCTGAGTCTTGCTTTATCCTTTGATGTAAGGTTAGTCACTTGTAAGCAAAAGATAACTGGCCTGAGTTTTTGTATCCAGTCAGCCAACCTGTACCTCTTTAGGAGGGCAATTTTTTTTTTTTTTTTTTTTTTTTTTAGAGAGAGTCTCATTTTTTCCACTCTCAGTAGAGTGCCATGGCATCACAGGTCACAACAACCTCCAGTTCTTGGGGTTAGGTAATTCTCTTGCCTGAGCCTCCCAAGTACCTGGGAATACAGGTGCCCACCACAAAGCCCAGCTATTATTTTGTTGCAGTTTGGCTGGGTCTGGGTTCTAACCATCCACCCTTGGCACATGGGCTGGCGCCATACTCACTGAGCCATAGTCACCACCCATTTAGAGGGCAATTTAATCCATTCACATTAATTGAGAGAATTGATGCCTAAGGTAGTGTTTTGAACATCTTTTCCAAAGGTCCAGTGCATATTGTTAACCCTTTCACCACTGTGGAAGCTAGGTTTTATTCTTAAAATTCTGAGTGAGTTTACTTTGGTGGTAGACCACTGTGCTGGTCATTATAGAAAATGGTTTTGAGTATTTCCTGGACAGCTGGTCTAGTAATGGCAATTTTTAAAAAAATACAGATGTGAATAAAGTATTTGATTTCTCCAACACAAATGAAACTCAGTTTAGCTGATACAGGATCCTGGGCTAAAATTTTTTTTTTTTTTTTTTTCTTAGAAGATTGAAGGTCAATGATCATTCTTTTCATCCTTTTCTGGATTAAAACATTTTGTCTAAAAGATCTGTAGTTATACTGATTTTTTTTCTTTTGTAGGTAATAATTTTCTTACGCCTGGATGCTTGTGGAATTTTTTCCATTGTATTAAGTTTTGCAAAGTTAGTTATAATGTGTCTAGGAGATATTTTATTTGGATTAAGTTGTGCTGGGGCTCTGAAACTATCTACTTTCTGAATTTATGTATTACTTGCAGTACTTGAGAAATTTTTCTCCATAATATCTTGGAGTAGAGCATCTGTGCCTTTAGGACTATTCTCTTCTTCAAGAATCCCTATAATTCAGATGTTTGATCATTGATCTTTTGGAATGATCCCACAACTCTGTCAGGAAATGTTCTGTTCTTGTTCTTTTTTCTGCATCTATGAATGCTTGGGATTGTTTAAAAGCTTTGTCTTCAATTTCTGATATGCTTTCTTCTGCTAGCTTACTCTACTACTGAGGCTCTCTAATGTATTTCAAATCTTATTGAATACCATTTTTACTTCCTTAAGCTCTGCTGTATCTTTTCTCATTATGTCCATATTCTTGGTGACTTTTTCTTTGAATTCACTAATTTCTTGAGACAACTTTTGAACTACTTTTTGGATTTCTATTTCCACCGTTTTCTCCATTCTATTCATTTTATTTGTCATTCATAATCTGAATTCTATTTTTGAAAATTCAGTCATTTCTCTATGTATGGTATTTTCTGTTGTATCTCTCTTGTCATCCCTTCAGGGAGCTGATCTACTCTGATTATTCATGTTGCCAGAGTTCTTCCACTGTTTCCTCTCCATGAACATTTTCCACTATTTGGTGATTAAAACTGGTGGGGTGAGACTGGATTTGGAGCCTCAGGAACTGGAGTTAGCCAACCTTTTACTAATGAGCTGGGGATTGTGATTGTGGCTTTTTCCCCACTGCCTTACAAAGGTCCCTTTCAGAGCTGCAGTCAGAGACTCTGAGGACCTGCTTGGTGAAATAGCAGAAGCTGGCTCTGTCTTGATGTCAACCTGACTCCACCCAATCCTAGTGAGTCACATTGTTAGGCTGGAATATCATCTGGGGAAAGATACAAACATCTGTAGTGCCCTGCTCCCCACCCATGACAGCTGGAGAAGGAGAGTCTATCCTTTGCTACAAAACCACCACTGTTGAACCTCAGAGTGTTCCAGGTGGACAGCCCAGGTCAAAAGTTCTGATTAGATTGTCCCAGGCAATACAATCACTGTTCATGAGAAAGAGTCCAAAGGGTCTCAAGTCACCAGAAATTAGGAATCCATAGGCAAATCTGTCTGGCAATCCTGAGGGGCTACAACTTGGCCCCTTCTGTTGGATAAGGTAATCACGGAAGTTCACCTACCAAAGTCAGAACTGTATGTCAGTGCCTCTGCACCCACCAGACACTGTATCTGCACATGTCACTCTCTCCCTGCACCCCCTTGATTCCACATGAGTTACTGTTTCCACACTAATGTTCGGTGGCCCACAATATTAGCCTCTCAGTGAATTTGCCAAACACTCTGAACTCTGCAGTAGGTAGGCCGTCAGGCAGGCAGGCTAGGAGGGAAGGATGAACTGTGTGTTAAGAATTTTTGTAAATATTTATTTGCTTTAATGCTGGGCAGGATGGTGCCTAGGCTTACAGGTGGACCCTCACTAAAGAAGGAAGACCAGGTTTTAGTGGCTTTCTCCCATGGGGTAGTGTTGAGGTTCTTTGCTCCCTGATTGCTTGCAAAGAGCCTTCAGCAGACCTCTCACTTGGGCGAGGGGTCTCCTGTTCTCTTGGCAATGGGCTTCATACCTGGTCTTTGTTGTTTTCCTTCCTCTTTCTTAGAGTTTCAGCTTGTCTCAGCAGAGATGATAGGCACTTGTCCATCTTTTTTCCATGTTCATCTAGGTTGCTACCTTTGGCTTCACTGAATCCACTTCTGTCCAATATCTCTCCCTCTGAGCAGGAATCTCTGGGGAAACCTGATTCTAGTTGGCCATCTTCTTCACTCCTCCTAGGAATTTATATTAATGGAATCAATCAGTATATATTCTTTTAATCAGCCCAATTTTTCAAAGATTTATGCATGTTCCAATAATTTCTTTATTTTTATGGATATGTATTACTCTTGTTTATTCACTTATTGATATGTATGCACAATACAGACAAAACTGCTACAAACATTCATGTGCAAGTATGTTTGTGAATATATGTTTTGGTTTCTCTTGGATAAATATAAAGTAATGAAATGTCTAGGTTATATGGTAGATCAGCATTCAATATTTTAAGTAATTGCCAAATCTAAAATATATAAGGAGCTTACAGAATTCAAAAGCAAAAAACTAAATAACCTCACTAAAAAAGGATTAAAGTATCTGAACAGACACTTTTCCAAGGAAGGCATAGAAAAGGTCAAAATATGTGTGTGTGTGTGTGTGTGTGTGTGTGTGTGTGTGTGTGTGTGGCCACTGCCCCTAGACATGCTGCTGCTTCAGGAAAGAAAGTTGGCATCAAGAAAGTTGCAAGTGCGCCTCTCTGACTAAGGAAAATTTTCTCCATTGCTACTGGCAGGAGCAAGCACGAAGTTTGGCTGATACCACTGGAAGAGTTTATCTTGAAGATGCCATCATAAGGCAACATCAGGAAGGAAAAAAATGTTGGGCTAGAAGCAACCTTCTTTTTCCACAGTTTCCAAGAAAAGAAGAATAAGTTGCTTGCTGCCAGCATCACAGAGCCTTCAGCCTAAAGATGGACACAGAAACCAGCAATCCATAGTGGAGATGCCCAGTGACCCAGAGTGGAGCCACTTAATTATGCACTGTGGGACCATGTGAGACCTCTTATACCTGAGCCCAGGCCCCAGTCCCATACCCAATTAAGATCTGCTGCAGATAGTTGTCATCACTGGTCCCTAGACACCCCACAGCTTCAGGGAAGGAAGTTAGTGCAAAGCAAGTTGCAAGCATGACTCTCTGCCCAAGGAAAGTTTTCCACACAGCCACTGGCAGGAGCAAGACAGGATCCTGGATGTTGCCACTGGGAGAGTTTATCCTGAAGACATCATCAGAAGGAGACATCTTGTGGACAAAAGTTGTGGGCTAGAAGCAGCCCACAAACCCACAGTTCCCAAGGAAAGAGTAGATAGGAAACAGGCACCTACTCATGGAAAGCTGTTCTCAAAAGGAAACTTGTAAAACCACAGAGAAGCAGTATGAGCAGTATAACCTTTTTCTGTGTGGAAAAAGAGGGTGACAGAAGATGTATTTGATATTATCAAAGCACATCTAGAGAAGACTAGTAGGAAAGAGTACTGGGGCACCATGTTCACTTTGCAGATGTGGCTGAGTTATAGGAGGACTTTCTATGCTGCCAAAGTTTGCGGTCCTACCTGAAGTCTGTGCAGAGTTCTTGTACCCGATAACCGGTGTGATGGGGATCAGTCAGCAGTTAAAGTCATCATCAATTCCCAGGTACATGGTGCCAGGTTGGCACGGAATTTATTTGAAACCTTCATATGGCCCCAACAAGATTGGAGATGGAACAGACAAACAGGAGGCTTCTTTAATTTGTACCCAGTGACTGGAACCCAAGTGCCCCTCCCCAACAGTGCAATAGGATCTAAGCACATGGGCTCTGATATGAGAGACTCTGACATCTGCTTTGGAGGGTCCAGTTGTGTGTGTGGAGAACTCTATAGTCCCTGGATGCTGGAACTGACCTCCATGTACTTGAATGGGCATCTTTCCCCAAGCCTGTGGAATACCCTTCTATCTATCTGTCCCAGAATATACCCACCAAATCCCAACTACCTCTTTTCTTCTCCACACTAAGCACACCATCCAGTACATTGAAAGCTGGTTGGAATCAATGTATACAGATTGGGAAGTCATTATTGCTGCTTGCATAGCTTCACCTATGTGTGGATACACTAAGCAGAGCAGTCCCCATAAAACCAGCCTCAGTGAAGAGGGTTTTGTCTAGCTCCCAAGTCAAACATTCTACAAATTTCTGGTGAATAGTCCAATACTCAGCAAACAGCACCCAGCATATACATGAACAGGCTTTTACTGTTCATGCTCCCTCCTACACCCTGTCAACATTCCACAGTAGGGGGGAAAGCATAATTTAAGAACCTCTCCTTTTTCTAATTAAGAAGGAGATTTGCCAGCAAAGAATAAGTGCCCTGTAAACCTATTAGCCCTGATGTGAGAAAAGTGGTTTCAGATAAGAAGAAACCAGCAAAAGAACTCTGGCAACATGAAAAATCAAAACAGATTGATACATCCAAGAGATCACAATGGAGTCATAGTAGCAAACCTATGCCACAATTGTTGCAATAACAGAAATGGAATTCAAAATATGGATAGCAAATAAGATGAATGGAATTGAAGAGAAAGTTGAAAATTAACAAAAAAAAGTTAAACAAAAATTCTGGAAATTAATGAACAACACTACCAAAGAGCTAGACAACATAAGGAAGGAAGTAGTAGAACTCAAAGAAAAAGTCATTTAAGGAATTTCAAAACACAGCCAAAAGCATCAACAACAAACTTAGTCAAGGAGAAGAAAGAATCTCAGAAGTTGAAGACAAGGCTCTTGAGTTAACTCAGTCATTTAAAGAGGAAGAGAAGAGAACAAAAAAGGTGGAACAATCACTCATAGATATATGGGACCATTCAAAGAAGATTCAAATATGAATTATAGGTATCCCTGAGGAAGAAAAAGAAAAAAGGTAAAAGCCAAGAAAATCTAATGAAGGGAATTATAGAGTAAAACTTCCCTGCTATCACCAGAGATACAGACATCCAGATGCAAGATTGTTATCAAACTCTGGGAAGATTCGTAGCAAATAAGACGTCACCAAGACAGATAATAATCAACCTTGCCAGAGTCAAATGAAGGAGAAAATTCTACAAGCAGCTGGATGTAAACAACAGCTGACCTACAAAGGAAACTTCATCAGGCTAACGGCAGACTACTCAGCAGAAACCCTGCAAGTGAGAAGGGAATGGAACCCTATCTTTAATCTTCTTAAATAGAACAAACTTGCTGCTGAATGACTATTGGGTAAATAATGAAATTAAGATTGAAATCAAAATATTCCTCAAACTAAATGACAAATGGGATGCAAGTTATCACAATATGTGGGATTCAATAAAAGCAGTCCTAAGTGGAAAATACATAGCCTTAAATGAGTCTATATATATAAAAGAAAGATCACAAATTAGCAACATAATGACACATTTCAAGAAAGTAGAATAGGAAGATAAAACCAAACATAAAGACAGCAGAAGGAAAGAAACGACTAAGGTCAGAAGAGAACTACGTGAAATGGAAAACAAGAAAATAATACATAAGATCAATGAAACAAAAAGTTTGTTCTTTGGAAACATAAACAACATAGATTGACCTCTTGCTAGACTAACTAGGAATAGAAGATAAAGGACCCAAAAAAACTCAATGAGACATGAAAAAGAGATATTACAACTGATACGTCAGAAATACAAAACATTACCTATGAATGCTGTGAAAATCTCTAGGCACCTAAACTCAAAAATGTAGAAAATATGAGAAAATTCCTGTAAACACACAACCGTGTAAGACTCAATCAGGAAGAAACATGAATAGAACTCCTGAATATACCATTGGTGAGGAACAAGATTAAAAGAGCAATAAAAAATCTTTCAACAACAACAAAAAAAGTCCCCAGACCGGATAGATTCACAGCCAAATTTATCTGATCTACACTATTTTTCATATAGCAGAAAATATTTCATAACATTGAGAAGGAGGGAATCCTCCTCAACTCATTTTATGAAGCCAATATCACTTTGATGCCAAGGCCAGGAAAGAACACAACAAAAAGAGAAAACTACAGACCAATATTCCTTATGAATACAGATGCAAAAATTATCAATAAAATACTAAGAAGTCAAATTCAACAATCCAAGGATAAAAGGATGTTTCAACAACACATAAATCGATAAATGCAATTCACCACATAAACAGAACCAAGAGCAGAGATCATACGATCATCTCAATAGGTCCAGAAGAAGCATTCAAGAAAATTCAGTATCATTTCATGATAATAACCTTCTACAAACTAGGCATAGAAGAAACATATATCAAAATTTTAAAAGCCATATATGAAAAACACACAGCCAGCATCTTAGTGAACGGGAAAAAGTTGAAATCATTCCCACTAAGATCTGGAGCAAGCTGATAGCTTCCAGTTTTTTACCCATACTATCTTTGAGGATTTTAATTGTTTCATGCCTTAGATTAAGGTCCTTTACCCATCTTGAATCAATTTTTGTGAGTGGAGAAAGGTGAAGGTCCAATTTCAGTCTTTTACATATGGATATCCAGTTCTCCCAGCACCATTTATTGAATAGGGATTTTTGTTCCCCAGTGTATGTTCTTGTTTGGCTTATCAAAGATTAGGTGGCTGTAAGCTGTTTGCTTCATCTCCTCATTTTCTATTCAGTTCCAAATGTCTATGTCTCAATTTTTGTGCAAATACCATGCTGTTTTGATCGCTATGGCTTTGTAGTACAGCCTAAAGTCTGGTAGGCTGATGTCCCCAGATTTGTTTTTATTGCTAAGAATTGCCTTGGCTACGCAGGTTTTTTTGTTTTTTGTTTTTTTTGTTTGTTTGTTTGTTTTCTTTTTGTTGTTGTTGTTGTTGTTCTATACAAAACAAAGATTTATTTTTTCCAAGTCTTGAAAGTATGATGTTGGTATTTTAATAGTGATAGAATTGCATGGACATTGCTTTGGGAAGTATAGACATTTTAACAATGTTGATTCTTCCCAGCTATGAGCAATGTATATTCAAAGCAATCAATGTAACCTCGTTCTGTGTACCCTAAATGAATCCCCAACAATTAAAAAAAAGAACTGTAGCAAGATAAGTGTGCCCATTGCCACCATTTCTATTCAACATAGTGGTGGAATTCCTGGCCAGAGCAATCAGGCAACAGAAAGAAATAAAGGATACCCTTATCAAGAAAGAAGAGATCAACTATCACTTTTGCTTATGATATCATCTTATATCTATAGAAAAACCCAAAGGCACCAACAAGAGACTCTTGAAATTGATAAATTCAGCAAAATCTCAGGTTACAAAATCAATGTATATAAATTAGTAGCACTCATATACAATAATAACAGTTAAACTGGGAGTCAAATCAAGGACTCCATATCATTCACAATGGTTACAAATAAATGAAATGCTTACAAATATGTTTAACAAAAGAGGTAAAAGATTTCTACAAAGGTAACTATGAAACACTGAGAAAAGAAATGCAAACAACACACATAAATGGAGAAACATATGCTCATGGATAGTCAGAATCAGCATTGTTAAAATGTCCACACTACACAAAGTGATTTACAGATTCAATGCAATCTCTATAAAGTACCACTGTCATTTTTCACAGATCTAGAAGAAATAATTCTATATCTCATTTGGAGCCAGAAAAGATTGCAAATAGCCAAACCAATCCTAAGTAAAAAGAATGACTCTGGAGGCATCACATTACTAGAATTCAAACTATACTACAAGGTTATAGTAACTAACACAGCATGGTATTGATACAACAATAGAGACTTAGACAAAGAGGACACAACATAAACCCAGATTTAAAACCATCCACACACAGCCAACTGATCTTCGACAAAGCAGATGAAAATATACACTAGGGAAAGCAAATCCTTATTCAGAAAATGGTGCCAAGAAAATTGGATAGCCACATGCAGAAGACTGAAATGGGATCCATATCTCTCACCATACACAAAAGTTAATGCAAGTCAAATAAACACCTTAAATGTAAGGCATTAAATGATAAGAATTTTAGAAGAAAATATTGTAAAAACTCCTTTAGATATGAGCCTAGGCAAAGAATTTGTGACTAAGACGCTAAAGTCAATCACAGAAACAACTAAAATAAATTAATAGGACTTGATTAAATGAAAAGGCTTCTGTATAGACAAGAAAAGTATTAAGAGTAAATAGAAAACTTACAGAATGGAAGAAAATGTTTAAAAACTAAACATCCTATAAAAAGGTTAATAACAAGAATCTACAAAGAACTCAAGCAAATTAGTAAGGAAAAATCAAACAACCCTAATAAAAAGTGGGCAAAAGACAGAAACAAGTTTTTCAAAAGAAGATAGACAAATGACCAATAAACATATGAAAATATTCACAACATCATTAATCATCATGGAAATGCAAATTAAAACCACAATGAGATATCACCTTCCCTCAGTTAGAATGGCTTTATTAAGAAGTCCAAAAACAATAGATGCCGGTATGGATACAAAGCAAAAGAAATGCTTATGCACTGTAGATGGAACTATGAGAAATGATATAGAGATTGCTCAAAAAAATAAAAGTAGAACTACCATTTGATCCAGAAATCCCACTATTGGATATTTACCCAAAGGAAAAGAAGACTTTTAATCTAAAAGACACCTGCACGAAAATCTTTATTGCAGCACAATATGTAACTGAAAATACGTGGAATCATTTCAAATGCCCATCAATTCATGAGTGGATTAACAAAGTATGGTATATATATACACCATAGAATATTACACTCCTTTATATATCCCTCTTATTTGTTCCTTAGGTATGTCTTACTGTGAATGAAAGATCAAATTTCCATGCATTTCTTTTCATATCTAGGCAACATGTAATGTTTGATTATTGAGTTTTATTTTTTATCCTGTTTAAATATCACTTAGTGGATCCATTTTGTATTTAAGTCTAATCAGATTTTATCATTCTTCTAAGTATTTGTATTTATTTTATCTCTGATATATATACAAAAACATCCTAAATGCAGGTCAATAGAAATGTTGATACAAGCAGCACTGAGAAATCAACAGTAGAGTCCTCAGTGTTCTCTTTTTACATGGCAATGATATTTATTCATTATTAGGTAATAACTGGGTAATATGATTCAACCAGTGAGCAATACATCTAATGTTACGTTGTAGGTGATTTGCAGAAATTTCTTCTTCTCATTCCTGTTAACTGCCATTGTTTGAAATTAATAGATTATTCTTTAGAGTAGTTTCAGGTTTATGGAAAATTGAGCTGATGGTACAGAGAATTCCCATATACCACTTTTCCCCACCATGCGTAGTTTTACTTACTAATAATATTATGCATTAGTTACTGTCATGGGCTGAGATGTATCCCTTCAAATTCACATTGTGAAGTGCTAACCCCCGATACCTCAGAATGTGGTGGTATCTGTAAATAAAGTCTTTAAATAGATAATTAAATTAGATCAGATCACTAGAGTAAGTCCATTATGAATGATGTACTTATAAGAAGAGGAAATTTGGACATGGATGGATATGGAGGGAAGATGTCATAAGGACAGAGGAAGAAAATGGCCATCTGTCTATAAACCTAGAAGAAAAGCTTTATAAAAAACTGATTCCTGAGTGGTGCCTGTGGCTCAAGGTGTAGGGCACCGGCCCCATATACCAGAGGTGGTGGGTTGAAACTCAGCCCCAGCCCACAACTGCAAAACAATAACAACAACAACAAAAACTGATTCCTGTGGACTGACTTGTGTCTCCCTCAAACTCAAATTCATATGTTGAAAACTTAGCCCCATATGTGATGGTATTTGGAGGTAGAGTTTTGGGGAGCTGACTAAATTTAGATGAAGTCATGAAGGTGGGGGCTTCAATATGGGGTAATTACTCTTACAAGAAGAGATTGGAGAGCTCTTTTTCTCTTCCGCATATGAGGGCATGACAAGAACATGGCACTCTGCTTACCAGAAAGACAGCCATCAGCAGAAGATGACCACACTGGTAAACTTGATCTTGGTCTCCTCAGTCTCCAAAACAGTACAAAATATATGTCTGTGGTTTAAGCCACTAAGTTTATGATATTTTGTTATAGCCTGCTGAAAACTTGATCTCAGACATTTAGTCTCCAGAAATGTCAGAATATGAACTTCTTTTGTTTATGCTACCCAGTTTATGGCAGATTGTTATGGTAGCCCTACGAAACTAATATAATTATTAGTTATCATGCTAATACAATTATTTGTTGTAATCGATGAATTGATATCAATATATCATTTTAAGTGAAAGTCCATAGTTTATATTAGGGTGCTCTTTTTGTGTTATACATTCTATGGGTTCTGACAAATATTTAATGTCATATAGCCACCATTAGAGTATTATGTAGAATATTTTCACTGTCCTATAAATCCTCTGTGCTCTTTCTATTAATCCCTCTCCTCACCACAACTTCTAAGCCACAGGCACCTAGTGAGTTTTACTGTCTCTATAGTTTTTCTTATTCCAGAATATCATATGGGAATAATACTGGGTAGCCTTTACAAATTGTCTTCTTTCACTTAGCAATATGCATTTAAGATTCTTCCATATCTTTTCATGGACTGAGAGTTCATTTTTTATAAGTAAATAATATTTCATTGTATTACAGTTTGTCTATTCACATTTTTAATAAAACATTTTATTTTTTTAACTTAATTTTTATTAAATAATAACTGTATACTTTTATGGAATACAATGTGATGATTTTATATACAACAGAATGCTTAAATCAAACTAATTAACATAACTATCAGCTCATTTACTTATCTTTGTGCTAAGACATTTATAATATACTCTTAGTTGTTTTGAAATGTACCCTTACTTTGTGTACATTAGGTGTGATCCCACCAATTACCCTCCCTCCATTCCCTTCCCTCCTCTCCCCACTTTCTTTCTGAATTATCTTTGTATTTTATCATTTGTGTGAATGTGTTTATATATTTGTTTCATAATAGTATTGAGTACATTGGATAATTATTTTTTTGAATTCTTGAGATATTTTACTAAGAAGAATATGTTCAAACACCCTCCAGATGTAAAGTCTCCCTCTTTTTTATGGCTGCATAGTATTCCATGGTACAAATATACCATAATTTATTTATCCATTCATGGACTAATGGGCATTTAGGTTGCTTCCATGACTTGGCTATTGTGAATTGGACTGAAATAAACATTTTGGTGCGAATGCATTTTTTGTAAAATAATTTTTATTCATATGGGTAGATACCTAGTAGTGGAGTTGCAGGATCAAATGGTAGGTCAACTTTCAGTTCCTTAAACATTCTTCATACTTCTTTCCAAAGGGATCATATTAGATTTCAGTACCAACAGCAGTGAAGAAGTATTCCTTTCTCACCACATTCATGCCAACATCTGCAGGTTTCAGATTTTGTGATGTGGGCTAATCTTACTGGTGTTAGGTCAAAGTGGTTCTGATTTGCATTTCTCTGATGATTAAATATGATGAGCATTTTTTCATTTGTTTGTAGGCTATACGCTTGTCATCTTCAGAGAAGTTTCTGTTCAAGTCTCTTATCCACAAAGAAATAGAGTTTTTGTTATTTTCTTATTAATTAGTTTGAGTTCTCTGTGGATTCTAGTTTGTTGACTCCTTGCCCGCAAGAGAGACAACGAAAGGAAGGACTTCAAGCGTGAGCCTGTACAAAAGATGTTTTATTTTGTTAGAGTAGTCCTCTCTCCCGCCTTCTTCCTTTCTTCTTCTTTTTATACACCCTTATTAAG
>CAUYRH010181759.1:0-18636 GCA_963574655.1 Perodicticus potto | reverse complement strand
GGATAGAGTGCTGTGGCATCACAGCTCACAGCAACCTCCAATTCCTGGGCTCGAGCGAGTCTCCTGCCTCTGCCTCCCAAGTAGCTGGGACTACAGGCGCCCGCCACAACGCCCGGCCATTTTTTGGTTGCAGCCGTCATTATTGCTTGGTGGGCCCGGCCTGGATTTGAACCGCCAGGTCAGGTGTATGTGGCTGGCGCCTTAGCCTGCTGAGCCACAGGCGCCGAGCCCAGTTTGTATTCTAAGATGGACAAGTATACTATAGTTTAGGAGAAAGTAAAGTTTCCCAGAACCCAATTTCTCTTTGATCCACTCTTGTGGCTTCTGATTCTAATTCAGGAAATAATTGAGAATAATGAACCAAAGATATACAAAGATTCTTTACTAAATAAACATGTTAATGTAAACAAATATATTTACCTCACCTCCTCCCTAAACCCCACTAAAATTGTGGTATAGGAATAAAGATGTGGACAATGTGAAAGGATAAAACATCTAATTGGAAAATCAGTAAAGAGATGAAAGTCAATTTAAATGTTAATTAATTATAAATGCTGCAAAGAATATAGACAAGTGGTAACGGGCTCGGTATATATGACAAAGCTGAAAGTGTGTAATGGAGAAACCTTTAAGTAGCAAGTTGATTCATGCATAGATGCCTGGAAAGGCTCAGAAATAGACTACTACATTCCAGGGTGAATGTCAGCCTGTTATAGACAATCCTAGCCTTGAATTCCTGTGATGTTAGAATCTACAACTATAAAAGGTTTCCAACTGTTGTAGGTAAATAAAGAACACATGTGAAATTGAATATCAGAGCCAAGTGCAGCAGTGTTATACATTCACCTTTCAGTTACTTCCAAACAGGTGCGAGCAGAGCTGAAACTACGAACATCAATCAGCAGGGCTCATAGCTGGGTCCCCAGGATCCCTGCCACCAGTATGACACGCAGACAAGATTCTGCAGCTGTCAGAACATCTGGTGCTTGACGCTGCATTCCATGACTTTTTACTGATTGGCAGGACTCTTTAGGATGCCTTGGGATTTTGTTACCATATACCATTGTTTCATATCCCTTATCTTCTAAGTGTTTTTTTTGATGGCTAAATGATTAAACTTCAAAGAAGTAGCAAAGACAGAAAGCAGCAATAACTTGCACTCAGTTGCAGATAGAGAAGTACTCCACCCCTGGGATGGTAGATGACTCATACAAGGTCATAATGTCACATATTCTGAAGCCAAATCATATTTTCACTTATTAATTCATTATTGGCAATTGTATGAGCTGAGAACTAAGTAAAATAAGACAAAGGCTGCCAGTGTGATGCCCCAATTCTTATAGAGGAGACATACATATATTCAAAACGTTACAGGAGAGAAGCATGAAAAAGCACAATGAAAATTCATGGGAGATTACAACACAGGCTTCAGGGAGGCAACATCTCCCTTTAGTTTTTAAGCACAAATATGAGATTTTCCTAATAGTTGCCTTCTATGCTCATATAGGATATGAAAAGGATAGAAAGAAGCAACTTTCAGTGTTTAGAACACTTAAGCATTATGCAAAGAAGCACAAGGACCTAAAGTTGCATATTACTCATGTCTGCACATTCCTTAGGGTAAAACGAGGTCTGTGTAGCTGGAGCAACATGCCAATTATAGTTTGCATTTCTATAAGCCAGATGGGCTAGGCCAGAGTATTCTTAAAGCATGTAAGGAAGGAAAACACTAAATAAATATGACAATTTTCATCACTACAAATAGCTATGTCACTTTTAAAAGTCAAGATAAAATTTCTTCTAAAAAAATAAAAGAAAGTTGAATTGAGAAATCTTAATGCTAAGAAGCCACAGAACAAGAGGATATCTGCATGGGTCACTTGAGGTTTCTGCAGTCCAGACACAATTATATTGGGAAAGTCTTTTGAACAACTCAAAGTTAAATTGGAGATGAAGAAGTGCTTCTTAATCATCGGCTTTCTACAAGCACACCCCCTAACTTTTTCTGGCCTAAAAACAAAGAAGATTCACAAACTCATTCAAGTCCTGGCTCATAGTAGATTGACTTTTGACTTTCATTGCTCAGTCAGTCGTCTCAATTGTCTTCTTCCCTCTTCTCCCTCCACTCATTTTCCTTAATCCATTGCCATATGACCAGCCATCCATTCCCTATTTCTGCCTTCAGCTCCTAACAGGTATGTACATTATATCAGTTTTCCATTGTTGGTGTAATAAACCGAGCCAAACTTTGTTACATTAGAACAAAAAACATTTATTATGTATCACAATTCCACAGGTCAGTAATGCGCACAGGGTGCAGCACAGTAGTTCTTTGGTTTTCTGTGTTGTTGACTAAGATTACTTAAACAGCTACAACAGCCAAAGGGCTCAGATGGGAATAGAACATCCCAGACTGACTCTTCATCCAGGGCCCTCTTCCTGTGGTCTCTGCTCATTCAGTAGTTTAGATTAGTCTCCCGTGGAGCATAAGGGATGAGCTCCAAAGAAGAAGCAGTGCAGCAGAAGCTTCTTGTCCTCTTAGGGCTTAGTTTTGGAAGTTCCAGAATGTGACTCCATTCTATCGATCAAAGAAAGACAAAATACTGTAGCCCATACCTCTAGCCCATTTGAGGAGTAATATTTGCTGACAGAGTTGAGAAGAAGTATTGACAACAATCTGGACCTGCTTACTAAACACATACACTCTGAGAAATCTGGTCTCAAGGATCACAAATGATGGACTTCCAAACAAATGGTAATTCTCTTTTCTCAGACTGTATGAATCCAAGTTAACTCTTTTTACATTGTTTAGTTTCCTAGGGCTGCCATAACAAAGTACCACAAATGGAGTAGCTTAAAACAGTGTAAATGTATTCTCTCACAGGTCTGGAAGCCAGAAGTCCAAAATCCAGGTGAAGGCAAAACCACTTCCTTATGAAGCACTCTGAGGGAGAATGTGCATCTCTCCCAGCTCCTGGTGATGACCAGTAATCCCCAGAATTCCTTGGTTGACACATCATTTCAATCTTTGCCTCTGTCTTCACATGACATTCTTCTGTGTCTCTGTGCCCAAATTTATTTCATCTTCTAATAACACCAGTAGTATTGATTTAGGACCCAGTCTAATAACCTCATCACAATTTGATTACATGTGAAAAGACCATATTTACAAATAGTGCTATTTTCTGAGATACAGGGAGTTAGGACTCCAAAACCTCTTCTGGGGAGGTACAATTCAACTCCTCACACACCTCACCGGGAATAACACCAAGATGCTGATGTTTTAGCACTGCCCGCTTCCATCATGCTCACCATTTGGAACCTTTTTCTCTTTTAAGTCACTCTTGAGAATCGTGATGGTGATGTATACTTTTATGTTGTATAACTTCTAGCTTGGTGCTAAACAAGTTACAAACAACAATTGTGTGTAAGTGGATTTGTTATTAAGTGACCTCCTGAGTTCATATGTAACAAAGAGAATGAGATCATCCACACTTCAGCTGCATAAATACACAGACTCAACATATAAAACCCCATATATTGTGAAATTTCCTGAGAAGGAGCTGTTACAGAGCTGTAAGTTCAAAGATGCACTGTGGGTTCTGAAAAAGCAGTGATAGCCTTGCTGTCCTCCACTGTCCAAGTACTATATCTTGTCAGTACTTTATGAAAATATTTTCCTAGATTTATTAAGGTATAATTAATAATACTATATATATTTACGGTTTTTGATCTATGTATTCCTTGCAAAATGATTAAATCAAACTAATTATCATACCCATCTTTATGGTAACATTTCAGTCTCAGGTTAGAGTCTGTTTACTATTCCAAGGCCTCGGATAAGGCATAAACACTTTAAAATGTCTGTTTCCCCATTTCATCTTAAGCTATATAAACTTATTCATGAAATTTTTTCATATAAAAATATATACAAAAGAAATATAAATATGCACTCAGCCACTTAGATGCTGCCTATTTTAATTTGTGGGAAATTTCCTTTTTCAGACTTTGATTGTATATATAATGTTTTCATTTTTATTTTCTATGTAGGAATAATAGATTAGATTAGAGGCCAGCAAACTACAGCCTGCAGACCAAATCTGGCTCAGTGCCTGCTTTGTAGGTAAAATTGTATTGGAATGCAGCCACGCCCATCTGTACATATTGCCTGTGCTGCTGTTCACTACCAGCTGGTGACTCTAGGCTCACCTCGCGGTGGTTACACGAGCTTCACCATGTGCTGATTAGTCTCGGCTCTCCACGCTCTGGTTACTCTAGCTTGACCATGTGCTGGTTAGTCTAGGCTCACTGCGAGCTGTGGTTACTATAGGTTCACCGTGCACTGGTTAGTCTGGACTCATGGTGTCCTGGTTACTCTAGCTTCACCGTGCACTAGTTCCTCTAGCTTCATCCTACGCTGGTTACTCTAGCTTCATCGGGCCACTGGTTACTCTGTGCTCACCATGCACTGGTTACTCTAAGCTCACTGTGAGCTCTGGTTACTATAGCTCCACCATGCGCTGGTGACTCTAGGCCCACAGCTGTGCTGGTTAGTCTAGGCTCACAGCGGGCGCCGGTTACTGTAGGCTCACTGTGTGCACTGGTTACTCTAGGCTCACTACACGCTAGTTACTCTATCTTCACTGTGCGCTGGTTACTCTAGGCTCACTGTGCACGCTGGTTACTATAGTTTCACCATGCACTGGTTACTCTAGGCTCACTGCGCATGCTGGTTACACCAACTTCACCGTGCGCTGGTCACTCTAGGCTCACTGCGAGCTCTGGTTACAATAGCTTCACCATGAGCTGGTTACTCTAGTTTCACCACAGGCTGGTGATTCTAGGCTCACTGTGCACCAGTTCCTCTGCTACTCGCACGTGTTTGGAGACAGAATACTCACACAGCAAGTTAAGTGAATCAACTTTACTATTCATAAGTGGGCAATAAGGGACAATAGATAACTACGATTTACAAAGAGCCGGTGCCCAAAGCCTCAAAAGGCTGCCTGGGCAGATGGCGTCTCATCTATGGATGCCCCACCCTCCACTGTAACTGAGGGATCGGGAAAAATTCCACTATGGGGTCCGTTCTTTAACAATAAGAGGCAAGATTTATTTAGCACTTACACTGTATCATACACTGTTCAAAATACATATATTAACTTGGTTAATTCTTACAAAGTTTTATGAGGTAGAGACTAGTATTTTTTCCATTTTATAGATGAGAACATTTATTTCATTTTTTGCCTTTTAAAATTGTTATCCTTTATAGATTTAAGGTGCATAAATGTGTTTCGTACATGGATGTATTTCATACTGGTGAAATCTGGGGTCTTGGTATAGCCATCACCCAAGTTTGTAGGTTCCGGCTATTCACATAGTGTTTTCCCATCTGTAAGTTCATTTCTATTGTATACTCTCCAGAATCAGAGTTAAAATGTCAAATTCATGCTGTCAAATTATTTTTAAAAGATTTACATAAATTTATTTTATTATTGTTTTGAGGATCACCTTTGTAAGAATCGCCTGCTTAGTTTGTAAAACACACACACACGGAATCCCTCAATTACTTTTTATTTTTATTTTTTATTTCAGATTACTATGAGGGTACAAATGATTAGGTTGCATTATTTGCCTTTTTAGGTAACGTTCAGGTTTAGTTGAACGTTTCTCCCCATATCCTTATATTGTACCGATGAGGTGAGAGTTTGCCATCTGCCCTTCTTCCCAACGCTCCTTGCAGTTCATTGTGTTTTTTCTCTGTATGTGTGGGCATGCAGTTGTTTATCTATTTGTATTACATTAGTATTGAGTACATGGGATACTTGTTTTTCTATTCTTGTGATACTTTAGGAAGGAGAATGATCTTTAATTCCACTCAGGTTAATACAAAAGATATAAAGTCTCCGTCTTTTTATGGCTGAATAGTATTCCATAGAATGCATACACCACAGTTTATTAATCCATTTATGGTTGATGAGCACTTGAGTTGATTCCACAGAATCCTTGAATAACTGATCTGAAAATCATGAGAATCAGTAGTTTAACACATTTGCCAGTGATGGCGATGACCAATAATGGTTAGTGTTTGAGGAACTGTGTTTTTCCCTGAGAAAATCTGACATTTTAATAGTTTGATACTTAGAATTTGAAATTTTTAATTCACCAGTAGGATAGATAAGAGTTTGCATTGTAAAATACGTGCAGCTTAATGTAAGGTACCCATTTCCCAGTACTCCCCCTAAAACCATTTCCCAGTACCATAACATAACAAAATAAGCCCAAAGCAGCATTAAAAAAATGGCTTTCTGTATAACAGACATTTATACATCACTGCAGCTCAATAAAATAAATAATAATCAAATGCTATTCATCCCAATGACTTTGGCAAACAATTTTCTTTCTCAGCCTAAAATTTTTTTTTCAAAAATATTTTATCTTATTTTTCATCTAAATTGAGTATATTTGTTAGGAAAAGAAAGGGAAAATGATTAAGTTTACAATTTCAGGATTTTTAGCCTGAGACCTAATGTGGTGGGATAGGGGTGGTGGTGGTGGTTAATGCACTACTTTGGGGTTGTCAGGGAAAACCATAGTCCAGAGAAATAGAATTAGGATAATAATGTCCTTGGCTCACTGTTGGAGGTTGTGCTCTGAGATTAACTGGATTTATATTATGTAAGTGCCACAGTCACTAACTCAATATGCAGCATAGGCTGCCCTTCACAAAAGCACAAAAAGTAAGGTGGATTGAAAGAACACGGGCTTTTTCTTAGACTGTACTGTCTATTGGTGTGGTCTCACGGCATTACTTATCTACTCTGGATTGAGGGAGTTTTGATTTGTTTTGTATGGAGGCTATAGTAGGTGAGGTAAATTATAGTCCCTGAAATGCAGCAGAATTCAAATATTGAAACTTATTATTTGAGCAGTATTGGCATACAAATAAAGAATTCAGCACTGCTCAAAGCTCCACTCACTACCTTGTCATAGAGCTGATATGTCCAAGATCCCAAATAAGTAGACATCCTTCTACCTGGTTCACAAGTACGGCTTTGCATCGTATCAGGATTGACCTTACTTCTCACTCACAATGCCCCAGGTTTATAAAGTGAAATACTTTTCCAGGGAAAATTTTTCCCCACTGACTAACATAAAATCCACCTGTCTCTTCCACACAGGAAATTCATCGAATATCCTGTCCAGATATTTCTATTCCTCCCACCATAGAACTAAACTACATTCCCTTTTTAGGGATTAGAACTACCACCAAACTCTGAGGTCAAAAAGTCTTCAGCAAAACCAGGCTTAGAACATCAATATTTGAGGTGGGAAATGTAACTCTTGTTTTCATTTTCAATCTCTTTTAGACACTGTCATTTCCCACCAAGCCCTAACCCCCAAACTCTTCTGTATTAATCTCATTTCTGAAAGACTGCATATTGTTAACATCAGAGATTGTTAACACTTGAGGACTATTTCCTAATAAGCAGAGGTCACTTAATTTCCAGGGAGTTAACATTATCAAAAGCAATGCTCAACAAATAATGGATCAAGCTAAGTGGGAAAATACCTAGATTCTGTGACTTCAGGCAGAACCATGCTGAGACCTGTTCACGCTGTCTCTGAGAGTCCACCAGCAAGACTGGGGTCTCCCTTTTTATAGTGGTTCCCACTTGACAACATATCTACTCTTCATTTCCTTCTCTTCTTGACTCCCTTTCTCATTCTCTTACAAGATTTTTTGGATCCCATTCAACATTAAATATTTGTCCTTGAATTATTGTCTCAGGATTTGTTTTGCGAGATGACTCAAATCAAGATAGAGAAGCTGGACAGGAGAACTTTACTCTCTCAGAAGGAACACTGCCTTCTAGTTCATCAGTCTCTGTTCTACTGACTTTGTTCTCTCTTGGGGCCATGATTCCTTCATGTTTTAGAGTTAAAGTATTCACCACAGAGTCAAGCATTGGACTGGCTCCCAACTGATACTTATTAAATTGCCATTAATATCACCAACAGAAGTAAATTATAGTATAGAGGTTGTTTATTGAGTGATTTTTCTATGCCAGATAATCTGCCCAGTACTTTATTTATATTAGTTCAGTTAATTGTCTCACAAGTTTGGATCAATTCCTATTATTACTCTTGTTTTAGGAAATGAGAAAAATGCTTGGCTGAGGAAGTGGTGAAACAAGGTGAATCTGGCTTTAGCCACGTGCTTAACCATTGCTGTGGTTAACCAAATGCCAATGCTCTACTGGCATTTTAACCTTTGTAGCATGGCTTGACAATCATTGGCTGAGAGGAAAAGACATAGCAGAAGCAAGTGCTACAATTGAGTTTCCTCTCCTTTCAGTCAAAGTGCATTTGGGACTCATGGTAGCCAACAGGGTGTGGTACAGTTAGGGAACGCTGTCTCATATATTGGCATCTCATCTCCTCCTCTTAGAGTTGCTCCATGAAATCATGAAGAAGGCCTATTTTTCTACACATGCCCTTCACCCTTGGAAGGTCATTGTGTTGTCTGATAATTGCTATGTGGGTAGAGATTCAAGGAAGTGCCTCACTGTGCTTAAAAAAAAAATAGAATCAAATTCATCACCATTTGTTGAGTGCCTATGCGTATCTTGCATTTAGTAAAAATCAATATCTGTCCATTTAATTCCATTTAGCAACTTCAAGGTGTCCTTTCCTCTCTATATCACACATATTCGTGCTCCTTTATTCAGTGAAGAAAATGCCATTTATATGGTGACCTTTTAAGGTGAGTCTTATTCTCACACTGAAAAAAAAATTATAAATATATTCTAGTCTTAAGGCAAGGAATTCTTCTAAAGCTTCTGAACGATGATATGGCAGGGGAATTAAGGTGATAATTTCACAGAACTGGGATTGTATCCAGGCTCCGATACTTGTAAGTTGTGTGCTCTATGTACTCTAAGCTTGAAGTCCCTCCTTACAAAAATGGGTTCAATGTTGTATGGGATAACTAAAAGGATCAAATTAAATACTATGCATCAAATGCTTAGCACCATGTCTTGTATAAAATAAATGCCCAATAAATGATATATAGCGTTACTGCTACCATTACTATTACAAACTACTGAGTGTAATTCTAAAGATAGAGTGTCTGCCTGCACTTGCTGCCTCTGTAACTGAAAGTACATTAGAGGATGGTTTTGCTCAGGCACAGGGGCTATAGTCGCTTAGAAGTAATAATGACAATCTGCATTTTAGATTATCTCTGTCTGAAGGATAGGGAGGAAGAAATCACACTTTTACAAACATAAACATAGAAAGTTAGTTAACTCATGTTCTCAAGAAGCCTTAGCATTATCTTGTTTGGTTCAGGAAATGTAATTAACTTGCCAAGGAAGATTTCATTATCATGATTCATTTTGATTTGGACTGAGAAAAGGGAAAGGTAGAGAGAGTGCCCACACTCACCATGCAGGCTTCAGATATACAAATACAGCAATAGTTACATTGTGTTGCATCTTTCTCTGAACAAACACAGCAAAATCATTATAGATGTTTAGTAAATATGCATGTCAGGCACACCCAATACATCTTTCTCGACACATAGAGGGGAAAGGAGAGAAGACCTTCTCTGAGCTTCAAAGACAAGGACAGCTTTATCTAAGAACTCAGGGATAAAACGAAAATTTCAATTTTTGGTGAATGACTTATTTGTTCAGCCTCACAAAGTCAATTTTTCTCCCTGACTGATTCTATTTTCAGATAGAATCATCATACGTCCGAATGCAATTGCCTAAATTGAATACATGTGACTCGCAGCCTTGTTTACATAGTATTCTTTCAACTCTGGAGACCAAGCTACTGATCTTGTCATCATCACAGAGACTCAGCTGCTTCCATCAAACATCCAAAACTCATCTGTTCTCATTAGGTAATAAAATTACTGACCACCTGCGCCACTGACACATACAACTAGGGAACATGTGCAAAAACTACAGAGTTGAGTAAGATGGCTCACAGGCTTTTGAAAAGTAATGATTTCTTTATCTTACCAACCTGAGCCACTCCCTTTTTTTAATCTTAAACTTTGCTTGCATATGTCATAGTAAATTCCCAAACCGCAGTTCAGATCCAACACTACATAGACCTAAAGCCATCTCTAGCATTTTGACTCTCAAGAAGTGATTTGTAGAAAAGGTAGCAGTTGAATAAGCCTATTTAGAAATGACAGAATTTCTATAAAATAGGGCCTTGGTAGAGATGATCCAGGGGAAACGAAACAGAATTAAAACAGAAGACAGCATGAGTTTGCAGAATAGCAAATAATTCTATATTTTTGAGGCATAAAGTCTCTCTAGTCTCTCTGGCTATTGTCTTTAGCTAACATATTTTCTTTTGTAGATCCTTAGATCAGACCAGATTAGATTAGATTAGATTGATCAGTAGATGATAGACAGACAGCTATAAGTAGATTTAAAGAAGCAAGGAGAAAGGGAGAAGGAGGGCAGGAGGAAGAGCTAGCTATGAAGACAGGGTAGAGGAGACATATAAGGAAAGAATAGTCAAGGGTTATGAAAGAAGCCTCTAAACAAAAATGTCAAATAATCATGACGAAAGTCTCAAATTACATGCATGCTTGTTATTTGCAGTTTAATCTATCCTCTGTACAAGTGCAAAAGATGTCTATAGTTCTTGGAAACTCTTATACATGTTGAAAAACAAGAAATTCTCTGAATTATTTTCTTTAAAGTTTTCTAGCTTACCATTCCAACTGCTACAAAGATACGAAAGAATGAGAAAAAAGTTTGAACATAATAATGAGCAACTACATGTTTGTAAATTTTCACCAAGTATTAATATGTTTGCAGATGTTCTGTAAAACAATTGCCCAGGATCCCTCTAACCCCCTCTGCTCTGAAACTCTACCTGGTTTGCAGTCCCACCAACACTGTATAAGTGTTCTTTTCTCTCTGAATCCACTCCAGCACCTATCGTTTTAGACTTTTTAGTAAAAGCTGTTCTAACGGGAAGGTGATATCTTATTGTGGTTTTAATTCACATTTTCCTAAATGCAAGAAGAAAAACTAAAAGTAGACCTACCATTTGATCTAGCAACCCCACTATGGAGTGTCTACCCACAGGAAAATAATTTATTTTACCTAAAAGACACCCCAAATCATTGTTTACTGCATCACAATTCACAACCACAAAGATCTGTGATCAAACCAAGTTCACATCATGAGTGGATTAATAAAACGTGTGTATATGTACTACTGAGGCATGAAAAATGATGAATTAATCCCTTCGCAACAATTTGGGTAGAGCTGAAGGCCATTATCCTGAGTGAAATACACATAAATCAAGAATAAAAAAAAACACATACCACATGTACTTTCTATTAAATTAGAAATAATTTATGGAGGCACAAGTGCACAGAGGGAAGTAAAACTCACTGAATATCATCAAGGGGGCAGGAGAAAGGAAAGAGGGAGAAAAACCTACCTAACAAGTACAATAAATACTCTTAGGATGATGAGCAAACTTATAGCTGTGACTCAAGCATTATACAAGTGATCCATGTAACAAAATATTTGTAACTCTCTTAATATTTTGGAATTAAAAAAATTAGAAATAAACTCCACCTACAATAGTTTCCCATCAGCACCCACATGCTCTAAACCCTGCCTAGTGCCACTTACAGCTCTTCCCTTGGCTCACTTAGCAGCAACCATACTGATTTTCTGGGGATTATCAGAACAAACTATGGTTAACCCTACTCAGAGCCCGTCACTCTTTAGTGTCTTTGTTGGAAATTTATTTTCTTGAGCTTGACAAGAGAATCTATTTCTCTTCATTTAATTCCCCTCTCAAATGAATATCCTAAGGAAGTCTTCCCTAATCACACTGGAAAAATTACCCACTGGTTACTCTTTACTTTTTATCAATATGCATTACTTCTTACATTTTTAATTATATTTTTAATTCTTTTATGTACATGTTTATTATCTGTTTTTCTTTAACGTAGTAGAAGTTCTTTGAGATACTTCTCACCATGAAACCCCGAGTATTTAAATATTGTCTGGCAGATAGTATGTATTCGATTAAACAAAAACCCAGACATCTCTTCAATTTAAGTTCTAAAGATTTTGGAACCTATTTCTCCTGTCCTTACAAGAACTAAAACCGAGCAAGAAAATGCTATGAGGGCTATCTCTCACAGTACGATCAAAATGTTTCTGATTGTATATGAAGCACATTCTGCCCTATGATTGCACCAATGTACACAATTATGATTTAATAAAATTATTTAAAAAAAAAGAAAAAAAGAAAATCAAGAGCCTGAAAAAAGAATTAATAACTTTCCAAAAAAGAAAGCACCAAACCCAATGGCTTTAAATCTGAATTATATAAACATTTAAGAAAAAAAAGATGGCATTACTTCCATAATTTTGTTTAGAAAATAGAAGCAGAAAAAATACTTCCTAACTCATCCTTTTAAATGAGCATTACATTAGTTCAAAAACACATAAAAAAATTTCAAGAAAAAAACTACAGAGTTATAGTCCTCATGAACACACATGCAAATAAATATTCTCAACAAAATATTAGCAAATCAAATACAAAGATTTATAAAAATATTATGTACTACATTAGAATAAGATTTAGTATAAATATGTAAGACCAATTTAACATTTGAAAATCAATTAATATAGTCTGCCACATCAACAGACTGGAGAAGAAAACTCATGCAATCACATCAGTTAATGCAGAAAAATATACAAAATCCAACACTGATTCATGACAAAAACTCTGATCTGTCTAGGTATAGATGGAACCTTCCTAAGTATTGAAAGGAACTTCTATTGAAAAATATAGCTAACATAATATCAAATGGAAAAAAACTCAAAACTTCCTCCCATAAGATCAGGAATAAGACATAGATATCCTTTTTTACCACTCCCATTCAACACTGTATAGGAGACCCTAACCAGTGCAATAAAGTAGGAAAAGGAAATGAAAATATATATACATATTTTAAATAAATAAACAAAACTACTGCTATTTGCAGATTACATGATTGCCTATGTAAATGACCCCCAAAATTAGCAAAACACTCTTGCAACTATTAATAAGAAAATATAACATCTAGGATATCAGATTACTATACAAAATTTAATTGCTTTTCTACATAATAGAGATGAGCAACAAGAATTTAAAATTTATAAAAAATTCTTTTTCCAATAGCACCATAAAAACAAAATACAGGATTTATATGCATTAAACTGCAAAGCATAGTTAAAAACAATTAGGGATGATTTAAATAATTGAAAAAAAATTTGTATTAATGGATTAAAACAATCAATAATGCTAAATAAAATGTTAATTCATTAAAACCTGACATACAAATTTAATGTAATAGAATTAAAATTTCCGTAAGCTATTTTTATATAATGGCAAACTGATTCTATAGTTAAATGAGAAGGCAATATACCTAGACAGGGCATTGAAACACCAAAGAGCAAACTTGGAAGACTTGTCATCAATACCAAAACTCACTATAAGACTACAGTAATCAAACACAATGACATTTTTAGTAAAATAGACATATAGATCATTAAACAGAACATTGAGCACAGAAGTAGACTTCTAAAAATGTAGTCGTCTGTATAACTGACTCCATGCTCCTAGTGTGGGTGGTACCTCGTAGCTTTCCTCCAAGGAATATACAAATGAGGAAAGAAAGAATAACTTAACAGTGGAGAAACTTGACAAAAGATAATTAGGCAGGTGATCAAGACTAACTTTAACAGTAAGAAGCCATGCAATTATATATACCCTTCATATCAAGTAATCACAGTGACACTTTAACTTGTGATCTCCTCCCAAAACTCACAACCCCAGGGTAATCATGGGGAAAACATCAGGGAAGTACCATTTGAGGAAAATTGCACAAAATACCTAACTATTAATCTTTAAAGCTGTTAAGGTCATCAAAAGCAAGGAAGGCCTGAGGGACTGTCAGGGCTAAGAGGAGCCTTGGTAGACAACACCACTAAATTTAATGTGATGTACTTGATAGAATCCTGGAGCAAAACATGGACAGGTGAAAACTAAGAAAACCTGGGGAAAGCATGTATTTTTGTAATAAGGATGTAATAATACTATCTTACTAATTGGGACAAATGTACTATACTAATATAACAATAGAAGAAACTGGGTGTAGTATATATTAGGACTTTCTGTATTATATTTGCAATAACTCATTAAATCTAAAACTTCTAAAAATAAAAATTGTATTTTAAAAATAGTGATCTCTTTTTTTTTTATTTTTTATTTTTTATTTTGTTGTTGTTGCAGCTTGGCCAGGGCTGGGTTTGAACTCGCTACCCTGGGTATATGGGGCCAGCACCCTACTCACTGAGTCACAGGAACCACCCAATAGTGAGCTCTTTAATGTCTTTCTTTTGAGAATACATGTGAATATAAGACTATTAAAAGTTTTAAAAAGTCTTTCAAAAATAAATAAATAAAGCAACAGACAATTGAAACCATTAAAGCCAACCAAGGGTTAGCACCTTCTCACTTTTGCATTCTTCCCTTTCACTGTGTCTTTCACATCAGGCTGCAAAATTTCTGTAAAACTTTTTAGACATGCTCACTCTTCCCTGCCTTTACATCTCTGTCTAAATTGCTTTTGGTACCTAGAAAGATATTCCCCATTAACAGTGAAAAATCAGTCTCTACTAATATCTTAAGATTTAACAAAAGGCTCGGCGCCTGTGGCTCAACAGGCTAAGGCGCCAGCCACGTACACCTGAGCTGGCGAGTTCGAATCCAGCCTGGGCCTGCCAAACAACAGTGATGGCTGCAACCAAAAAATGGCAGGGTGTTGTGGCGGGCACCTGTGGTCCCAGCTACTTGGGAGGCAGAGGCAAGAGACTTGCTTGAGCCCAGGAATTGGAGGTTGCTGTGAGCTGTGATGCTACAGCACTCTATCCAGGGTGACAGCCTGAGGCTCTGTCTCAAAAAAAAAAAAAAGACTTAACAAGAAGGTTGAATTGTCTTCTATTAACTTGTTCTTAATCTTCCTTTCAGTTTTCCTAGGCGGGACAAAGCTCCTAAAATCACATAACTGTAAACATTTTTCATTGTATCCTTCACATGGCATGACAGTTTTTTTTAACTTCATTTTTGTCCATGTCTTGCCTGTCTATCAATGAAAAGTGTAATCTGGATTGCCATATCAAAAGTGTATTCATCTTTGTATTCTTTTCCAGTCTCTTACACAAAGCAGAAGATTGCTCACATGGTAGGTATTTGATAAATTACCTACTCAATTTATAAAGAAAAAAACACAGTTAAATTCTATGAGATTATAAAGACATTCTCAACTGTGTCTTAATTTCTAATCATATAGGATAAATAGACCCTGTGAGATTAATGCTACATGAACAAGGCAATTGATGTCAAAGAAGAAAATAAAATCAACATGGATTTTACTTCTGATTTTGAAGCATGTTTCTTTCTCCTTAGGCCTCTGGGTATCAAAGCCTCTCTGCAGTCTTTGATGCATCCCTTCATTGTTAATGAAGATCTTTAAACTCTTCTTGTTCACACATCTAGCTTCCCCTAAAAGAGCTGAACAAATGTCAATTGCCTTCTGTTCCAGTTCATCACTCAAGATGCCTGACAGCATTTGATTTTAATGAATGCCACTGGAGTGCCTGGTCTCTGCAACGCAGCTCTCTTCTCTCCCTGGCTCATGGCCCACACTAGCACTGATTTGATGATGTGGATACAACAGAGTCTGTCGAACAGATGTAATCACAAGCTACCCTTCATTTAGCAGTCAATCAATTTAGGTGACACCATATCCTTTTGGCTAGGTGTTTATAGACTTGTAACTTCTTGACTGCTTGTAAAATTCTTAGTCAGATTGATCTATTTTTCTAAACATGCACAGTGGTTATGTTCCTCAATCTACCATACAGGGCTTTAAAAATGCCACATTATTTATGTCAATGAAAGTAAATTTAATTCTGAGCCTGTACTTGCCCAGGTGACAAAAAATTCAAGTTTAATCCTATTTGAGGACCTCTCTTTTATTGGGTTGTTGAAAATTGTTGAGACTCAAGTGGCCCTCTAACAGGATAAAGGGGTAGGGTAAAGGATGAAGTGTAGGGGTGTGGGGTAGATGGGCTTAAAAATAAGCTCATTATGATTGTCCTTTACATACTCCTTATATGAGGCTGGCTCTTGATGGAAACACATTTCTGTGAATTACAGGATCCAGAACACCCAACTACTTTTTTCCAGGACTAGGACTCTTCCCCTCATTCTGGACAATTCTTCCTACCCACACTCCAAGCAGCATTCTTCTCTCCTCCTTGACAATCCAGTTCTTCATATTCTTGAATTTGGGGTTTAAAAATAAAGCCCTTTAAATAGTGCCCTGAAGCTCTAAGGAGCTTGCTGTACTCAGGATTGTGCTGCTCAAACTGAGATCTAGCAGAAGAGGCCTCGATGGGAGCTTTTTAGAAATGCAGAATCTCGGGTTGTGCCTGTGGCTCAGAGGGTAGGGCGCTGGCCCCATATACCAAGGATGGTGGGTTCAATCCCAGCCCTAACCAAATTGCCACAGAAAATATAGCCAGGCATGTGGTAGGCACCTGTAGTCCCTGCTACTTGGGAGGCTGAGGCAAGAAAATCACCTAAGCCCAGGAGTTGGAAGTTGCTGTGAGCTGTGTGATGCCACAGCACTCTACTGAGGACAATAAAAGTGAGACTCTGTCTCTAAAAAAAAAAAAAAAAAAAATGCAGAATCTCAGGTCCCAACTAGACTCACTGAATCAGAGTCAGAATTATAGAATTATTAGAAGATCCCCAACTCTAGCTATTAATACTTTGCTAATTCTTTGGGTAAAGGGTAGGGAAGGAAAAAAGATAGCTCGTTCTTACTGTATTTCATTATTCTACACTAAGAAAAACAAATTAATTATTCTGCCTACTATTGATGGTTAATAAATTAATTAACAATAGAATAGATTATATAGTATAGAGTAGGAAGTTAAAACTCAAATACTTCTAAAAGCCAGAAAGGAACCTAAAGTAGGAAAGCTAGTAACCTAAAGAAGGCATGCAAGGGCTCTGACAGACTGGGGAAAACATTCTCTAACATTGCTGCAATGAAGCAGCATGCTCTCAATGCTTTGGATATTCTGATTCTCAAGAGAAGATTTGAACCTTGTTTGAAATCTTTAGCAACTGGTGGAAAACTTTGAAAACACTGAATAACCAAATAAACACATTTTAAAACATACATAGCTAAAATTATAATCACTCATGTAGAGCTTTGTAATAAATGGTTTGGAATGGGTGTTGGAAAGACAACATATTAGAAATGGTTGAAGTCTACCACTCGTTTTAATTTTAAACAGATTATAAGACATCATTTTCCTTGGATTCTTTTTATTTGTAACCCAAACTGTTATCATGAAGCAAAAGAAACAGTATTTGTGTACAAAAAGTTCTGAGTTTCCTAAATAAATGTGAGTAAATTATTCAGAGTGTTGTGTGCAATTATCACCCTCTCCATATACACACTCCTTATATTGTAACTTTGCAGCTCATTGCATCAATAAGTGAAGACTATTTTTTGATTCCCTAAATCTGGTCTGGCCCTGTGTTTTACCGTGGCTAATAGAAAATAGTGTAAACAACACTGTGTGAGTTCTAAGCCTTACGTCTTCCTTTCTTGGAACTCTGCCTTGTTAAAGATAAACAGGATAGCCTGCTGGAGAGTAGGAGACCACATGGGGCAGATACCATCTATTTTAGCAAGACCATCCTGAGCCATCCAGCTACCAGTCAAACCAGCACCTGATCATGAGTCTAGCTGATACCAAAGCTGCTCAGATGAATTCTACCAAAATAAGGCAAAGAATTGTATGATTTTCTTTATATCAATCTTGTTTAAGTTTTACTGAGCTTCTTATATCTGAAAGTTGATAATGTTTAGCATTTGGGAAACATCTTGACCATTTACTCTTTAATTATTGCATCTGTTTGCACTCTTCTTCTGGGACCACAATTGCATGTAAATTACACCATCTATCTCCTACCCATTTCCTATGCTATGCTGCCCTTTCCATCATTTTTGTACCTTTGTTTTTCAATTTTGGTATTTTCTATTGGTTGTTTTTGTGTACATCAATTCTGACTTCCGTTAAATGTCTCTTTCCATCCATGCAATAGTTCTCAGTTACAGGTATTAAATACTTTTTTAGCTCTATAATGCCCATTTGATTCTTTTATAATAGATCTCAAATTTCAATTGCAATTTTTCAACTTTTCAACCATTTAAAAAATTTATTCTCTGTAACTAATTTATGGTGGTCATTTAAAATTCACCCACTAACTCCTATATCTTAATTATTTTGGGGTTTTCTTTCTTTTTTTTAATTTTTATTAAATCATAATTGTGTACATTGGTGCAATCATGGGGCACAAGGGGCTGACTTCATATACAATCTGAAATATTTTCATTGAACTATTTAACATAGCCTTCATGGCCTTTTAATCACTATATGAAGACATTTATATTCTACGTTTAGTAATTTTCACTTGTACCCTTGTAAGATGCACCGTAAGTGT
>CAUYRH010181757.1:0-39229 GCA_963574655.1 Perodicticus potto | reverse complement strand
AAAAAAAAAAAAAAAAAAGGGCCCTTCAGCTCTAACATTCTCACCAATGAGCCTGTATTGGAACTTCATTTCATAGCAGCCATTTTCCAACATATATATTTGCTCAGATAAGTTAATCTCTTTTTTCTGCTTTGAAACCTCAAATCCAAGATTCATGTCAACCCAAATAGAATCTTATGAATGATGAACCAGGAATATGACAAAATGCATTTTTTCACTACAGAGTCAAGGACGCCATAATACATTCTATCTAAATGAACATAGTTTTGGTGAAAGTAATGTTCTGGTTTTAGGGTAACTTGGAAAATGAGCACATAAGTTAAGATCTGCCTAAAGGAGTAAGGTCTGGGGAGATGAGGGAGAGCGAGGAGAACTCTTATGAATTGATTTCAGTTATACTTTGTAAAATATTTATAAAAAAAGAATTATCTTAGCAGGAAGCATATCATCTTGAGGGAAAGTGCTAACGAGTCAGAAAGAAAACACGTAACACCAAGCCAATTAAATATTTAAAACAGTATTATCTCAAGGAGGCAGATAAAAGCCTACAAGGAAGAGAAAAATTTGAGAAAGAAAAGATAAAGGAAAAAAAACTATGAAACAAAAAATGTCCAAAATCTGATGAAAGAGATTAAGAGGCTTTGTAGAGAAATGAAGAGATAGCACAGAGAGATGAGGGGAAAAAGACATAAAAAGATGACATACAGCATAATGGTGCCAAAAGTATATAAATATGACAGTCTGAAAGACATATTCCACATTCTAAAAAAATGGGGGAAAAAGAGAAAATAGAAGGGCCAAAAAGGTCACAAAAGACCAAAAAAGGCTAAGAAACTGTTCTAGATTAAAGGACTAAAGAAAATTAATAATCCTTGATAGAATCCTAGATTATAAAACAAGTTAAAGAATTGGGAAATTTGGGTATAAGTTGTATATTGATAATAGCATTGTATTAATGATAAACATCAAAAGAATGGCAAAGGTGGTGTGGATATATATACCTACACATATATAGAAGGCAGTGTTTATCAATCTTTTTTATCTCACGGCACACTTGAACCTATAGTTAATCTTCTGTGGCACACATAAATAATGTTGATCAAAAAATCTGAGTAAAGGCTCGGCGCCTGTGGCTCAATGGGCTGGGGCACCAGCCATGTACACCTGAGCTGGCGGTTCGAATCCAGCCCGGGCCCGCCAAACAACGGTGACGGCTGCAATGAAAAAATGGCCGGGCATCGTGGCGGGCGCCTGTAGTCCCAGCTACTTGGGAGGCAGAGGCAAGAGACTCGCTTGAGCCCAGGAATTGGAGGTTGCTGTGAACTATGATGTCACGGCACTCTATCCAGGGTGACAGCTTGAGGCTCTGTCTCAAAAAAAAATAAAAAATCTGAGTAAAAAAAAAAGGAATGTACTTACTAAGCTTTGAACTTCTTTGGAAAATAAATTTAATTAATTATCTTTAAAATTTTTTTGTGGCACACTTAAGTTCCTCTCACAGCACAGCAGTGTGCCGCGCCACACTGGTTGAAAATCACGAATAAAATATATATGTACCTATATATACATACATAAACACAGACATGTAGCAAATATATATATACAACATGTGTGTATTATATAGGTCATTAAATATTAAATATTCAATTTTGAATGAAAAATTTAGTTTATTATATCTCAAACAAAAAGCTATACAATTAATCAAAGTATGTACCTAAACTGTCACAGTTTTGACATTGTAATGGTAGTTTGTTTATGCCAGCAGTGAAGAAGCTTAAAGAGCACTTTTGATGAAATTGTGAAAGGTATTTTCCACAGCTTGTTGAGAATTGAATACCTTTCCTTGCAAGAAGCAGTCCAAAGCCTGGAAGAAATGGTGGACAATTGGTGCAAGGTCTGGTGGATCAAGCGGATGACAGAGTGTCCAAGTCCAGATTCTGTAGTTTGAGCAGCAGTGTTTATGTGACATGTGATCAAGCATTGTCTTGCAAGAGGATTGGCCTGTCTCCATTGACCAATCTTAGCTGCTTAATCACAAGCATCCTCATCAGGTCATCCTATTGGTTACAGTAGACACCCACTGTAGTCAATCGACCAGGTTTCATGAAGCTGTAGTGGATAACACCAGTGCTGGACCACCAGACACCATTAGCTATTTTTGATGAATATTTGGTTTTGGATTTATCTTTATCCAACCACTGTGCTGAATGCTTACAATTGTCAAAAAGAGGCTCAGTGCCTGTGGCTCAACGGGCTAAGGCGCCAACCATGTACACCTGAGCTGGTGGGTTCAGATCCAGCCCGGGCCCGCCAAACAACATTGACGGCTGCAACCAAAAACAATTGTCAAAAAGAATTCATTTTTCATCACACATAACAATATGGTGTAGAAATGATTCACCTTTATGCCATGATAGCAAAGAAAGGCAAGCTTTGAGACTATTTCTTGCCTGATGCTCATTTAATTCATGTGGAACCCACCTATACAGCTTCCTTACCTTGCCCATCTGTTTCAGATGTTTCAATACTGTTGGAATAGTAATATCAAACCTTGAGACTTGGGTTGAGATGGATTTGCTTCACTATAGCTGAAGCTCATCATTATCCACCTTGCTCTCAGGTCACCCACGTGGCTCATTTTCAAGATCAAGGTCATCAAGCCATCGAGGTGCTGTGCCTTCATCGGCCACATCTTTCCCAAATACTTTATTGATATTTCTAGCTGCCTGTGCTGTATTGGCTCCATGGCAGAACTCATATTTGAAAATAACACAAATCTTTGACTTTTCCACGGTTTCACAAAAATTTCTCTAAAAATATTTGAATATAATCACAAGCCAAAACATGCATTTCAAAGAATGAGGATGTACCTTCAAAATAAAAAAGAGAAGTGTCAAAGTGAAACGTCAGAGATCAGCTATCGAACTTAGTACTTAAGGAAATTGGACATTTCATACTTAATAACCTAAATGATCTAATAGAATATGCTTTTGGAAATAGCTATGTCTTATTATTAGGAGATATATGCTGTAGTATTTGGGGACAAGTAGAGTGGTAGATGCCTGCAACTTACTCTCAACTGTTTCAGGGTGGGGGATGGAATGTAATATAATGAAAAGCCTTTGAACATGTGTCTTAGGAAAAAAAAAAGAAAAGAAAAACAAAGCAAATGTGGCAAAATGTTGACAATTCATTCATGCAGATGAAGAATCTACAAGCACATATTATTCTTATAATTTGTCTGTAGGTTTAAAGTTTTTCAAAATAAAAAGTTTCCCAATGTAAAAATATCACTCCTCATAACCTTTGTATAAGTAAGTTTTGATACTGTTTTAAAAAACAAAACAGTATTGAACATATGTAATGTAGGTTTTCAGCTGTGCTCAACCTTTGTCCATCACCTTTCTCCATTAGAACTTCATCCAAGGGAGGATGTGTGACACTGACTCAGTACTAGTTATGGATTCATTCTGCAAATAACAATCCTGGGCTCTTTGGAGTCTAGTGCACTTCTTACAATTGGAACCACAAGAGTTCTCTACTATAGTAGTCTAAACAGAAGCAGTTACTTTGTGGTATTGATTGTGTAACAGCGAAAGAAAGAAAATGGGAACCTCTAAATGCAGAGTAAGCCTGTGGTTAAAAAAAATTAAATAAAAAATTTGAAATAAAAAAATGTCAGCTAGCCCAGGGGAAGTTCTATTCCTCAACTGAGGCAGTAGTGTAATGTCTGGAGTAGACGAGCAAGTAGGAGATGACTTGCAACATGGCAAGGCGCCTCACATCTCATAGGCAGATATGATAGACTGATTCCAGTAGTCTAGCTCTAAAAAGAGAAGCATAGGCAATTGAGTGTGCTTTAATTATCAGATTTATTTCTCTAACAATCTAAAAGATGAACAATTTTAAAAGGAATCCTCACCAAAAAGAGAGGAATTTTTCTTAATAAGGATGCATTCTACAATGACATTAAGTTTAAAAGTTAACGAACAACTCTGACAAGGATGAAAAGCAATGTTACTCCCATTGCTGATTTCAAAATAAATTGATGTAACATTTTTGGTAAATAATTTGGCAATAGGTTTCAAGAGTCACAAAAATATTCTTATCCTTTGATCCTTTTTGCAATTTATTCTAAGGAAAGAGAGAGAACAGAGAGACAGGAGTTAAGGAGAAGAAAGAAGGGAGGGAAGAAGGAAGGCGAGCCACACGTAATAAAATGGTCACTTCAGAATATTTATAGTAACAAAAAGAAAGGGAAAGAGAGGAAGAAAAAAATGCTCAACAATGATGAAATGTTTACGCAACACACATCAACATTAAGTACATTTAAATTTTCAAACCTTAAAACTATGCAGAAAGAAAGAAAAATGCTAGCATACTGCCAAGTGAAATATAAAGAATTAAAAATTGCATCTGGAACATGATTCAACTCTGTAAAGTCATGTTAGCATGAGGAGAAGGTGATCTGTTGGATTATGAACAGAATGGGAATGAGGGTTATCCTTTTAAAATCCCATTGCTATTGTTACAAAAGTAAATTCAGATTTCAGACAATTGCTCTGTACATAGGATAGGGCATGGAGTACAGCAAAGTCTACTAAATGGAATATACCTTTTGAAGTGTCAGTAAATTTGAATTCTCTCTTCACCTCTGCTACAGACTATCTACAGGAAATTATGTTAAGTCTGCATTACTTTTAAGTTCCATTCTGCTATTAAAACATGTTTTCAAGATGTGAAAATAATATTTACAAGATTAGAAAAACTATTGATGCCGATTTGATGAAAGCATTTATTTTAGGTTTACAACTTCACAGCGTGGTTTGGGCATTGTCAACACTTCTATATGTCATTTCAAGGAAGCTTGGTTTAGAAGGACCACAAAATGTGCTGAAGGTTAGAACAAGGGTTCTAGAGTTAGGTAAATCTGGATTTGAATCCCTTTTGTGCCTTCTATCTATCCCTGAATATCCTTGGATAAATTTCTTAACATCTCTTTGTATCCTTATTACCATACCTATAAAGTGGGTACAAAATTATACCTACTTTACAGGGATATCATGAAGATTAAATGAGTCGATACATATAAAGTTCTTAATAAAGTACATGGCATATGATGATATTAGGTAAACATCAAGGGTTGTTACGGGTGCTCTTTAATCCATCACTTTTACAGAACAAAAGTTTTGTCTAAGGGTGGTCAAATTAAGACACATCTTCTAATATTGTTGGCCTTAGTTCTAAATTTTGACTCACTTCCATAATTATTATTATGACCATAATAGTCAATGGCTAATATTCCTTGAAAACATCTTAAGTGTCTTAGTTCTATTCCCACATTGAGCAATGTACTACATATTAGGGCTGTGTGATTTAATTCAGAAAAACTTTGTCCAGATTCATTCCTTGCTGAGTCTGATAGAACATATGGTATTAAAGGGAGGCTGAAGTGCAAATGTTGAGCCACCTGAAACTACTACTAAAAGGAGTCCATTTCCCTAAGGCCTCTTACTAATTTCCCAATATTCAGGGCGTAGATACCCCAGGAGATTTTCAGACAGTTTAGGTAATCTACATTATTTGTTTTTCTAGAGAAGTAAATAGTGGAACCATGGGAATTAATCCAAATTCCTTGGAGGGATTGTTCTAATTTTTTTATCCAGGATATGCACAAATAAATAAACTATAGTAAACAAGTGAATGCATACAAAATAGGATCCTGTCACAACATGATTCTCAGTAAGCTTTAAACCTTCAAAGCTTCCTTCCATCCTTCCAGCAAGTATTATTCTTTTGATTCTCATTAGATCACCCAGTAACTTAGATCTTGAACTTTCAACATTTCATTAACTGAAAGAAGAGGCTGGGGCAATCACTTTTGCAATAGCATGCCTGCTATTTTTTCACTCTCTCAAGCACCAACTGATAGCTACAAAGCTGCACATCCCAGAGATGTGTGAGTAGTTCAAGGCTCAACAAAACCTACCCTCTTGCTGTCAGGAGTGCAATTAGACAGTTGATGTAGAGTCCAGGTTAATTATAAAGTGAGCGTCTCATTGGCTTAATAAATTCTGAGGTTGTTGCCCTTACCACGAGGGGAGTTAGTACAGAATAATTTAGCTTGCTCTTTCTGGTTGGCACTTGGCAGTTCTAGTTACTTGGCAGATCAGCTTGACCTGGATTGTGTCACATAAGGCCACATGGGGCAGCTGTGAAAGCAAATCAGTGATCCCAGCACAGGGGTCATACAAAGCACTCCATGCCCATTTAACAAGTTCAAGTGCTAAACAAGATAGGTTAGTTTCCCCCCGGGACAAACAAATAAACATGTTTTCCAGTTGTTTAATGGGTGAAATATTTTATTTTGGAGCAACATTTCATTGAAAGTAATCTCCAAAAGTATCTCTAAGTTCTAGGACCTTGAACAATAAGCTAATTGAGGTAAAGGAGTCTATTATTGAAAAAGTCCTGTCAGTGTATATACTCTGTGTCCAAAGAATATTAGAAAGAAGCTCTGCTTCAGCTCATCAAAAACACTGTCTCAGTAAGAAAAAAAAACTCTAGGACTCTGTTTTACTATAATAATAGAAATGACAGTAAAAATCTTATTCTTTCTCTTTATAAAATAATGTCCGGCATATTATAAGCTCTTATAAATATTTCTAAAGCATATTTTTGGCTGGCCTGGGAAAGTATAATTGAATTTGGCATTTATGCCTGATATTAATTTCCTAATGATTTTCACATTTGATATTTTAAAGACAAGTTTTGATAGCCCCCCAAATTCCTAATTCCTTGTAATTCAAAATGTGCTCCACAGAAAAAGTATCAGCGACATCCCCTGGGAGCTTGTGAGACCTGCAAAATCTCAGACTAACCCTCACAAAGCAGACCTGCTGAATCAAAATCTGCCTGTGAAAGTTGGAGAAAATCTGTTTTGAAACAGATAAAGTAGTCTTAAAATTAATACCAAAGTCTGCCTTAATAGGAAACACAAGGAAGTAGATCTCCTAAGTGGCATTGAAAACAGAGAGGATGTTTGGAGGGTCCAAACCATTCCTTGTGTAGATGGTGTGATAGATACATGAAGGCAGTGGCCATACCCCAGCAATTATGTGATTTGTGGGTCAATTTCTTAATCTCTCTTGGAATTATTTGTTAAAGAGAGAAGGCTGAGATACAGGCCTTCTAGACCTAACGTGACTTTTCTTTGACTTCAGGTACCTTGGATCTTACTTCCCACGAATTAACAGGAGCCTTTCTTTGAGTTTAGGCTATTCCAGTTTGGCCACTGTGTGCACTTTTTTCTTTTCTTTTTTTTTTTCCATGCTCTTTTTATGCTCTTTTTCACCTTATTCCACTCAGCCAGGCACCTGAGACATGATATAAGCGTTATTTATTCTGGAAAGTCCTTTTTATTTCAGATAGACTAGAGAGACATTTACTTATATGTATCATATGTATATTTACCAGATTAATTGGAACAGATAAAATAAATAATCCTTGTAATTATCTCCTCTTCAGGGGTGGCACCTGTGGCTCAGCTGGTGGGGCACTGGCCCCATATACCGAGGGTGACGGGTTCAAACCTGGCCCCGGCCAAACTGCAACAACAAAAAAAATAGCCGGGAATTGTAGCAGGCACCTGTAGTCCCAGCTACTTGGGAGGCTGACGCAAGAGAATTGCCTCAGCCAGGAGTTGGAGGTTGCTGTGAGCTGTGATGCCATAGTACTCTACCGAGGGCAATAAAGTGAGATTCTGACTCGGAAAAAAAAAAAAAAAAACTCCTCTTCAATGTATATTTACTTCTATTACACTTCATATTATCAATAGGAAAAGATGCCAGATGTCTTTTTTTCTTCTCTGCAAGAATTTTTAAAGAAGTCTTTTATAAAGAAATAGTTTGTGCTTTTCACTTTTATGTATTTATTGTTATAACTTAACAAGGGATTTAAAATACATTTAAAGGGAATCTCAGCCAGGTGTGGTAGCTCACACTTGTTAATTCTAGTACTCTAGGAGGGCAACGCTGGAGGATTCCTTGAGCTTGGGAGTTTGAGACCAGCCTGAGCAAAGCAAGAACCCATCTTTACTAAAAACAGAAAACTGGGACCAGAGTTGTGGTAGGGCCTGCAGTCCTGGTTACTTGGGAGGTTGAGATAGGAGGATCATTTCAACCTAGGAGTCTGAGGCTGAAGTGAGGTAGGCTGGCACTATGGCACTCTAGCTGGGCAACAGAGTGAGACTCTATATCAAAAATAAATAAATAAGGCCGGCGCCTGTGGCTCAAAGGAGTAGGGCGCCGGCCCTATATACCAGAGGTGGCAGATCCAAACCCAGCCCTGGCCAAAAACTGCAAAAAAAAAAAAAAAAGAAATGAAATAAATAAATAAATAAAGGTACTCTCATAGAAAAATAATTGCTAGCAGAGCTTTAAAGAAAGTTAAAACCCTAATTTATACCCCTAGAAGAGAGGGATATTATATACGTGGCATGATTTAAGCGAAGTTTTCCTAATAAGCATTGTGATTGTGAGCAGATTATAACTTTAAGTTGCACCAAAAAACACCCCACTCTTATCTTTCCTCCCAAATTTACTATTCATTAGGACCTTCTGCTTGATGTTACAAAGAACTAAAAAGCCAAATTGTTCCAAGATAATCCAATGATTTAAATCTTACCACACCTATCATGGAAAGATGGAATCTAATTCCACTCCTCTTGAATCTAGACTGCCTATCACAGACTGATAATCACATTATGTCAAAGTGACCCTATAATTTCCAGGGCTGGGCTTTCAGAGAGCTACAGAGTCTGCTTTTGCCCTTCTTGAAATGCTCTCCTTTGGAAGCAAGCCGCCATGTAAGAAGTACAGCCACCCTGAGTCCAACGCCGGGGACGAAGCCTGAGCTAGCCTTCTGCAAAGAGAGTCCGTGCGGAGGAGGACATGTCAGGGAAAACTTTCTCTGAGCTTCCAACCCAGCTCATCCCCTGTGTGAGCACAACTGAGTGAATGACACTAGTCAGTGCCAAGGGGAACAGAAGAACTGTCCAACTAGACTGTCTAAAGTCCTGACCCTCAGCATCATAAGCAAAGAAAATGGTTGTTTAAAGTACTATGTTTTAGGCTAATTTGTTATGCAGCAATAAATAACCAAAATACCCAGGGACTGCTTACTTTATCTTTTATTACCCACTTGGTCTCTTTCCTATTTTATCACTGTCTTTCCTGACTGGCCTGCTCATCCTGCTCTTGTAGGCTTAGTAGGAAATTCTTTCAGCAATCTCCAGCCAGAATCTTGGAAGGCTGCACACCATACATGAAAGTTTACTTTTAGGTACGCTGATTGGCTCAGTTCATTATCTCACTCTTCCTGGGAAGAATCTCTTGTATCAATGCATTTCATCAGCATTTTCATGGGTGGGTCTTAGTTGACCAGGTACCTGCTCCCCAAGTCAAATTAGTGTCTGACTCCATACAAGGAAGGCACAAACAATGTGGTGCTGTTTTCCTGGGCAGGGAAGTTCATAGGGATGTTGGGCGTGGTCGGAATCTAAACTGATTATTCTGAACCTTTCATGAGTAAATACTTAGACCTGTGAATTAACCAACTGTCCAGTGCTAGTGCTAATGTGTAGATGCTCCCTGAACACATAAACTACTCATCAGTTACTTAAACTTTAACTTACATGAAAAGTTTCCAATAGGATCTAGCTGAATCTGAGCAAGAATGCTAAAATAGGAAGAAAAGGCTTCTGATCTTTGGATGCTTGAGAGAGTCCAACGTGCTAGAAAGAAGTAAGTAAGGATGGATAGGACAATGAAGGATAACTTTTCCTAATTTTTCTCAGAGCAGGCCTTTTGCTTAATGATAGTGCTGAATTTTTAAAGATAGATATCCAAAAGATATTTAAAGATAAATATGTGAGATCACTTAAAAAATTGCACAAGGGCATAAGTAATATGGTGACTAAGATCAAGTGTCAGTAAAGGAAGAGGAAGATAGAACAAGATCCGTGAAGAGTGGAAACAAGAGGTTGGTGCCCAGAAAAAGAGGAAGAGAATAGAAATTTTGGGAAGTATAGGAAGCATGAAACCCCAAAGTTGTTCATGGTGTGACCCTGAGTGGTAAACAGTAACAGTAAACATTTAGCATTTGCTCAACAAACATAGGTATACAGTTATTACTGAATTCTGATATGTGATAGAAGTTTTCAGAGCTTATGAATTAGTATTCTATTGATAACTTTCTGAGGAATTCCCTTTTGCACCATGCTCCAAAGGAATTCCCTTTTGAAATGTACATTATCTCAAGTTTGCCAGCTGATAGTGTACCATGCAGATGGTCCAGCATGTTGAGTGCAAAGAGAAAGAGAAATAAATTACTTGTGTCATAAGGAAAGTGGCTTCCTTGTATCAAGGAATTTCTAAATCTAGTACAGTAGAACCTCCATAGCTAACCACCTCCTTACATTGCCCATCTCCTTAAGTTAACCTAATTTTTTTTTTTTTTTGTAAGACAGAGTCTCACTGTGTTGCCCTCAGCAGAGTGCCGTGGCATCACAGCTCACAGCAATCTCAAACTCTTGGGCTAAAGTGATTCTCTTGCCTCCGCCTCCCAAGTAGCTGGGACTACAAGAGCCCTCCACAACCAGCTAGTTTTTCTACTATTTTTTTTTTTTTAGTAGAGATAGGGTCTCCCAGACTGGTCTCGAACTCCTGAGCTTAGGCAATCCACCTGCCTTGGCCTCCCAGAGTGCTAGGATTACAGGCATGAACCACCACATCTTGCCAATTAACCAAATTTTTATAGACTGGACATACCCCACATGAGTGTATCAGTACAGTAGGCCTAGTCCCCTATGTTGACCACCTCTTTATGTTGACCAGTTGGTTACAGTCCCTTGGGTGGTCAACTTACAGAAGTTCTAATCTCTATGCATTTCTAATGTGAAAGAAAATATCATTTGTTCCCACAAGTATTTAAAGACAGTCTTTATATTGTTAGTTGGACTCAACTTCTTCATTTTACTCAGACTGAATCATCAAAAAATTAAAAACGTTAAATGTTAATGTTCTCTCTACATTATGTTGTTAAATATACTTTGTAAAACTATAATCAGTAGTGTATCATGAACTCAAAACTACACAAATTCACTGACATGGATTTCCAATATAAGTCTTGCTCTCAATAACATAATAACTCAAAAATCTGATTTGTGTAAAAAAAAAAATATTTGGCAAAAAGAATGGGGATGCCAGGAAAGAATCCTCACACCAAAATTTGACCAAGTGTGCATTTTGATGAGGATGCTATAAAATAAATAAGACATCCTCTTTAATCATTTGAAAATAAATATCCAGTATTTACTTATACCCTTCAATAATTTCTCATTGCAATTAGAATAAATGCTAAGTTCCTTCACATAGTCCCAAGTTTTTACCTCCTGATAGTCTCCTGTACTTTGAGACAGTCCAGCTGGACTCTTTCTGTTGCATTTTGTTGTTGTTTTTGTTGTGTGGATGTTGTCTTGTTTTTTTTGTCATTGTCATTGCTTTGCTTTGTTTTGTTTTGTTTTTTGAGACAGAGTCTCACTTTATCTCCCTCAGAAGAGTGCTGTGGCCTCACTGCTCACAGCAACCTCCAGCTCTTGCGCTTACGCAATTCTCCTGCCTCAGCCTCCCGAGTAGCTGGGACCACAGGCGCCCACCACAACACCCAGCTAATTTTTTGTTGCAGTTTGGAGGGGGCCGGGTTCGAACCCACCACCCTCGGTATATGGGGCCGGCGCCCTACTCACTGAGCCACAGGCGCCGCCCTGTTTTGTTTTTTTAAGACTGTCCTTCTGGGCTCGGCGCCTGTGGCTCAACGGGCTAAAGTGCCAGCCACGTACACCTGAGCTGGCGGGTTTGAATCCAGCCCGGGCCCGCCAAACAGCAACGATGGCTGCAACGAAAAAATGGCCGGGCGTTGTGGCAGGCGCCTGTAGTCCCAGCTACTTGGGAGGCAGAGGCAGAAGACTCGCTTGAGCCCAGGAGTTGGAGGTTGCTGTGAGCTGTGATGCCACGGCACTCTATCCAAGGTGACAGCTTGAGGCTCTGTCTCAAAAAAAAAAAAAAGACTGTCCTTCTGGCTACAGTGCAGTGACATCACCATAGCTGACTGCAACTTCACACTCCCCGGCTCAAGCATTCCTCCTGCATCAGTCTCTTAAGTAGTTGGGACAGCAGGTGCCCATCACCATGCCCAACTAATTTTTTTTTTTTTATTTTCAGTAGTGATTGGGCCTCCCTCTTGTTCACTCTAGTCTCCAACTCCTGAGCTCAAGGGATCCTCCCTCCCCACCTCCCAGAGTGCTAGGATGACCAGTAGAGACACCACACCTACCTGATGACCTCTCTGTTCCTTGAATATGCTAATCTCTTTCTTGCCTCGGTGTCCTGACTCTTGCTATTCTCTTTGGCTGTAATTCTTTCCCTTAGTCTCACTCCCCACATCTTTATATGCTGGTTCTTCCTTATCATTCAGGCCTTAGTGCAAATGGAAACTCCTCAGGGAGTCTTCTACTTTCCTAGCTGTCCACGGTAAGGGGAATGTTACCACCCAGCCAGGTTCATCTGCCTGTTGCCCAAGAGAAAGCCAATGTCCAGAGACAGCAGGGTTTACAGCAGAGAGTTTCTTCTGTACAATGCTAAGTGAGGAGATGGAGAATTCTCTCAAATCTGCCTCCAAGAGAATTGGCAGAACAGGATTTTTAAAGAAAGTATGGTGGGCAAAAGGGGTCAGGCCATCAGTGCCTGCTAATGGGTTGGTTTCAGAGTGTAATCTGGGTGGGTCAGCTGCTGGAATGCAGTTTCCTTGGTGGAGGGTCCAAGACCAGTTGAGTCAGTTTCTTGGCCTGGGTGGTCAGTTAGCCCATTGGAATGCAGGACCTGGAAGATACCTCTAAAACTAACGTTGGGTTTGGAACAGATGATGCTACTTACAGAGAAAAGTTAAAAACCTTCATGGCTACAGCTGTGCCCAACTGTGCCCTCTAAAGTAACAAGTGGAGCAGCAATAGTCAGACAGTGACTATCACTATCATTATTTTAGTTAGTCTGCTCTTTCCCAGAGTTTCCAGGCCCTTCCTCTAGTTCTCGCCTTGTACCCTTCATCAGTTTGAAGGATGGTTTCACTCTCAAGATTCCTGGCCCTCATCTACATACACATTCAGTCAAATACTGACCTAACTATTGCTGTGAAAGCATTCTGGAGATAAAATCAAGGTTTCCAACCTGTTGACCCTAAAATAAGATTAACTGGGTGGAATTGACCTCATCATGAGTTCTTTAAAATAGATTTTCTCTGGCTTTTTGAAGTCAATAAATGATAAACAGCATAATCTATGACCCAAAGCAACGTTCCAATTCAAAAGTTAATCTCCTAAATTAATCCTCTTAAACTACTCAAGATGGGCATCTTTAGGATGGGAACTAAATTTACAAACCCATAAAGGTCAGAGATCTAAAACTTGAGAAAGATTTTATTGGCCATTGCTCATTTAAAAATGGAAGAATTCATGGAATTCAGGCCTAGGAAATTCACAAGAAACTGACCTAGGCATAGGAAATGGTATTTTTAATAGGTTCATTTCTTATATTGAAATGCAGTTACTACTACAGTGAAATAATAGGGTATAGTTTGTCCATATTTTCTTACATTATGATAATACTGGCACAAGAAAACAAAATTTACTGCCAAAGATAACAGGTTTCAAGTCATAAATTTATTTTTCTTCCACTCAATTCTATCTCTTTTCAGAACACTGTAACCAAGAGGTACCATCAATGTCCTGAGCCTAACTGTGAGTAATTGAGTTCTCTTAAAAAATAATCCACTCTAAACTTCAGAGAGTATAAATGCTGAGACATAATAATAACTCAATCGCTGAGATCCAGAATTGAGACATTTCAATTTCTTTTTTTCAGTGTTATATTTAGTTTATTTACTAGTTCCTTATATAAAATAAAATAAAAACTTAAATATACTTTGTCACAACATGAAAATGATGAAATATAGAACAATATGAATTTTTACGTAAACATTGTATTTTGTTCTACTAAAAGTGATAAGTATAGGCATAACTTTTTATTTTAGAAACAAAAAATATGCAAATTTGAATAACTTTTTAATACTACATAACAATATAGCAATCTTATAATTTCACAAATGTAAACAAAATTATGTAAAACACTGTGGTTTGAAAGAGATACTACATCTAATGTTGTGAAATAACTTTAAATCTTACCTAAAATACAAACTATAATCTTTGATTAGGAAAATAAGATATTCCTAATTGTAATAGAGTGAAGGAAGAAAGAAATACAAAGAGGAGTTTTTGAGATGTAATTGTAGGCTAGGATTCACACACAACTTAGATTGTCCTATTAGCATCTAAAATGTAAATTAAATAAGAAACATAGATGATTTTTGTGTAAAAATCCTAAGGACAATCAATATGTAAAAAAATGTAGAATCAGGAAAGATTATACTATGGAGGTGACTGGCTAGTAAATAAAGGTTTTCTTGAATGAATTTTTTAACAACAATTGAAAAAAGAATTGCTACATTCAATGTCTAAGGTTACTGCACAAATTTACACAATGCAAATGGGGCTGACTTAGGAGCACAGATAGTGTGTGTTCTTTTATTTCTGGAGATGACACAGTCAAACACTTCTGCGTAGGACTTTTGATTACCCTGTCAATATAAACCCAGCCAATGTGTTGCTGGAACAGCAAGATCCCTAATATCCATCATTAAGGGCCACACAAGAGAGACACTTCCCTCATCTGTACACTGTACTTCTACTGTACAGCCCTGTGATCAGAATCAGGCTCCAGAGAAAGGTATGGGCCTTGCGAAGACAAAATGCGTTCTGAAGGTTTCTCCATCACTAAGTGAATGGAGATGCCTACAGACTACTGCAAAGCAAATTTCTGTGGTAACTAAGGTCTGCTGCTGGCTGATTAACAATCCGCCCATCTGTTCCTTATGCTTACTGAAGCCTGAGTAGCAGACCAGGTGCAAGTAGTTAACAGAACTTTACTATGAAGTGAGAAAATATTTCATAAAGACATCGAAATTTGGATCATGGTTCAGAATATGAGGGAATCCTTCCCTTTTTGGTAACCACTCCCCCCCTGGGGTTTACCAGGACTTACCAGAGGTCACCCATCACAACTAAAAGCAAAGCATTACTTTAAACAAATTCTTTTTTGGTTAAAAAAAAAAATACCAAATTTAGTTAAGAAATGGACTTTGCTATTGTCTGTCTTTTTTGTGGTATAAGTTTAACACAGATGTATAATTATTTTTTATTGTACCTACATTTGTGAACACTATAATCTGGGGACATATCATACTTTGGTGGGTACCTCAAAATTAAATAGTATTCTTTTTTCTCGTAAGCTTGGAGATGTGGAAGAAACTGCAGGAAATAATATCATAATTTTAGTGTCCCCATTTGTTCACAAGTGATTTATTCTCCCTCATAGATTTCACATATGGTGTTCCATATTTTTAGCAGCCACAGTGCAGGTAACATGTACTTACAACAGGTGTTCATGAATAAAACCTAATAAAAACGTAACAGTTCTTAGATTTTACAGGAGAATCCTCACTGCTGAGTTTTCTAAGCACCTTTGCAATTTGCTCCCCAAGGTTATTATTATAAAAGTGCAAACACAAAGAACCCAACCAAATAGCAGTGGAAAATATTATTCTCTATCAACTCTGGTGATGGCATCCTTATATTTTTACATATTTTATTTCCTACAGTTATGGAAGCTGAGAAGTTCAAGATGGAGGGGCCACATCTGGAAAATCACGTCCTTGTATTTTTAGGAATGGGTTAGTTAACATACATATAATAACAATGAATATTATTCAATCCTCATATTTACACTGGTTGTTATCCTTATTTCCACACAAAACGAAACTGTCTAAAGTAAAAAAAAGTTGGTAAAAATACAGCTTACATGCAAGTGCAGGTCTTTTTACCTGCACTCTTAAAATAGTTTATTGGTCTAATTTCCTCACTAGCCTTGTAGTAATAACTGAAGAATTCTGTTGCAACGTATTGGGATCACAAAAGACATGCCAAATAAGAGGTACGGATTTTCAAAGGAACTGTAAATAACAGTAATAAAAATCATTCACAATTTGTCCTTCTCAAAATATCTCATCTCGCTATAAGATTCCCTTTTCTCAGTCTGTTTTCTGTTGTTTACAACAGAGTACCTGAAACTGAATAATTTATAAGAAATGGAATTCATTTCTTACAACTATGGAGGCCGTGAAGTTCAACTTGGAGGGTCCACATCTGGAAAGGACCTTCTTGCTGATGCAGAGACCAGAAGCAGAGAAAATCACATGGTGAGGGGCTAAGAGAACTAGTTCTTCAAGTCTCTCTCTTCCCTCTTATGAAACTATTAATGCCATTCCCATAATAACCCATTAATTAATTAACCATTAATCCATGAATATACATGAGGATTTATTTATGTATGGAGCAGACCCTCATGACCCAATTGCCTCTTGAAGGCCCACCTTTCAACCTTGCCACAGTAAGGATTAAGTTTCAACATGAGTTGGGGAAGAGACAAACATTCAAATCCACATTCAAATCATAGCATACTGTATCTTTTTTTTTTTTTGATGAAGCACATGAATAACTCTTTATAATCCATGTTGTTTTTTAACTAATTCATTGTATAGGCCATGCATCTCCAATAAAGCTTTTAGCTCATAGATGGTGTATGTTTTACTGGTCTCCAAAGTCCCTTCACCCATTGTTACATATATACCATTGTAACATATATACCCATTGATAAAGACATGTTCAATAGCAAAATACAGCCAAAATTTAAAGCACGAGCTATAAAACAGAGTCTTCATTTTAATCTATAAAAGCACTAAAGTGTCTCATCACTAAAGCAAGATTAATAAATGAGAGCACTTGAAAAACTCACATAAATTTATAAGAAGCATTTATCTTGCTATTCTTTCTTTAACAACAATAATCTATGACAAGTTTGGTTCAGATATGACCTTGAATAGAAATTTTTTTGTTTGTTTTGAGACAGAGTGTCACTTTGTCACCCTCATTAGAGTGCTGTGGCATCATCTCACAGCAACCTCAAACTCTTGGGCTTAACTGGTTCTCTTAACCTTGCCTCAACCTCCCAAATAGCTGGGACCACAGGTGCCTACCACAATGCCCAGCTATTTTTTGGTTGTAGTTGTCGTTGTTTGGCAGGCCTGGGTTTGATGTGAACCCGCCAGCTCTGATTTATGTGGCTGACGCCCTAGCTGCTGAGCTACAGGCGCTGAGCCTTGAATATAAGTTTTAAGGAGGTATTTCTATACTTAGACATTAAAATAACAAGTAGATTTTCATTCAATATAATGGGTTCAGCAAACATTAAAAAAAAAAAACTTGAGTGATATAAATATATGAATAAAAAGAAATTCTAATAAGACAATATCAACAGTATAATTATATTATATTATAATATAAGACAATATAAACAGTATTAATTGACTATACTCTACATATTTCAGAACTATGTGTAAGGTGATTTACTTAATTTAAAATGTTTCCAGCTAGAAATATTTATCTTACCAACTTAGAGACTAAAATATACACCATATTTCCTAATTTTCCTTTTCACCCCTCAATATGTAGAATTTTTTGGTCATTATTCTTCACTTAAAATTATTTCCATATTTTATTGATGCAATTTCATTCTAAATCCAGCCCTCCAGAGCTTTTTCTCCCTTTCCATATTTTCTACTGTGTTGTCTTCTAACATCTCACTCTCCCCTTCCCTTATTGCTGTGTGTACAAAACTCTGATGATTAAGTTCACTAATTTGCTGCCGTACCCTTACCTTGACAGCACTGGACAGACAGCTTGGTATTCCAGTGTCTCACAGCTTTGTTCATGTCAATGTATGGTGGCGTCTTGATGAATGGAGTTCATTATTGTTGTTTCAAGTTTTTGTGTGCTGTGTGAGAATGTTGGAAATTGAATTAGAACAACAAACACACTAACTTTCTTGTTAAGCTTGGCAAGAGTGGGAGTGAAATCAGGGACAAGTTAGTCCAAGTTTTATGGGGATTATGCCATGAAGTGGTGTACAAGTGATTACACATTTTTCTAAGGGGAGAGAAAACATCACTGATAAAGAGAGGTTAAGGCAGTCAGTCATGAGTGGAATAGATAAAAACATTGCAAAAATTCATCAAATCATGCATCAAAATGATCAGTTAATTATGAGAAGCAGAGCAGGCCAATTAGACATCAATAGAGAAAGAAGAAAACCTTAACTAAATGTCTTGGCATGAGAAAGGTGTGTGCAAAAAATGGTCTGGAAGAAGGTCACTGAGAACAAAAGCAAAGGAGAATCAAAATTTGCCAAGATCGTTTACAGAGGCAAATGATGTTTGGGCCATGTTCTCATGGGTGATGAAACATGGGTGTGCCAAGATGACCCTGAAATAGAGCATCAAAGTGCACAATGGATGTCAGCCAATTCTCTACTACTGAAAAAGTTCCATCAGTCCAAATCAAGAGTCGAAACAATGTTGCTAACCTTTTTTGATATCAAAAGGATTGCTTATTATGAGTTTATACCCAACTGGACAAATAGTTAACCAAGTTTACTTTTGTAAATGCTGAAAAGGATATGTGAAAAAGTTAGAGAAAAATGACCTGAATGTTTTGCCAGCCAGGCTCTTGTATCAGGACAATGCACCACAGCTCACAGGTCATTGGTCTGTGAGAGAGCTTTTTTTTTTTACCCCGAAGCTAAAGGAAATATTTAAAGGAAGACATTTTGATGACATTCAGGATATCAAGAGAAATATGATGACAGTTCCAGAAAAAGATGATGGCCATTCCAGAAAAAGAGTTCCAAAATTGCTTTGAAGGGTGGATTACTTGCTGGCATTGGTACATAGCTTCCCAGGGGAGTTCTTGGAAGGTGACAGTAGTGGAATTCAGCCATAAGGTTATATAACACTTATTTCAGGATAGGTTTATGAACTAAATTTTCAAACCTTGTATATGTATATGGTTTTATAACTTTGGTAAACAACATTATCTCTCTGTATATTTTGTAAAGAGGTGACAATGTGCACAGGAATCCAATGTCTAGAATTTGGTAAACTATCTTTATTATATTTTCTGGATAATCTTAAATGAATATAGTATGAGACAGCCCTAATCCTTTGGTTAAGACAGTGTTGTTGAGGCTGGCATCAGCAGTACATAGGCCATTCCCATCTCCTTCATGGTACAATTCTGGATCATTTTGAGTACTTAGGAATATGCGTCCAGAAGCCTACTCCCCAGATATGTTTATGAATGGCAATAGTGCATACTTTGGCCACCTCCTCACTGAGGGAGGGGGTTTTCTTTTCCTCCTCAACTTTCTTTGTAAGAGCCCATCTGCCCAGCCTACCTTAGAAAAGACTCAATCACACTCTTGAACATTTCATTAAACCTTGTTTTTTCACTTTGAACCATATTAAAAACTATCACTTTTTATGATCTATTTTTTCTTCATTGCTCATCATCCTTTAGTGTGAGAGTTAGGATTGTTCCCCTTTACTCCTCAATGACATTAATAGTCCACATACATGAAAATATACATATGAAATATACATACAAAAAATTCTTTGTGTGTATAGACAGTTTCTGAGATGTACCTCCTATTTCTGCTAGTTCCTATTGATCTTGAACTGCCTTGCCAGCCCACTTGTTCCACTGAATATTTTCCAGTTGGCTGAGAGTCATCCACTGCACGTAAAGGAAGTTCTTACACTACGTTCAAAGGCATGAACTCTCTGCTTTATAGCCACTACAGATCCAGGCAGAAGCCCGGGCAGTCACCGGGAGTGTCCCTGGCCAGAGGGCCTGGCAGTCACGGGTGGAGTCCCGGGCAGACCTACAGAAGCCCGGCAAGTGCAGGATGCAGGGCCAGGTGGTCGCCAGGGGAGTTCATGGCTGGGAGCAGGCCTGCAGAGGCCTGGCGGTCGCTGGTGGAGTCCCTGGCAGAAGGCTGGCCTGCAGAGGCCCCGTGGGTGCCAGGTGGAGGCCCTCGGGGTCGCTGGGACTGTCCCTGGCTGGGGGTGGACCTGCAGGAGCCTGGCAGTTGTGGGCAGAGTCCCTGGCAGAAGGCAGGCCTGTGGAAGCCCTGTAGGCTTCGTGTGGGCCGCTAGGGGTTTACTGGCCAGGGGCGGGCCTGCGGGGTCCCTGTAGGTGCCAAGCAGAGGCCTGGGTGTCGCCAGGAGTGTTCCTGGCTGGGGGCAGACCTGCAGAGGCCTGGCGGTCACTGGCAGAGTCTCAAGCAGATGGCAGGCCTGTGGAAGCCCGCCAAGTATGTGGCCCAGGGCCAGATGGTGGCAGGGGGAGTTCCTTGCCAGGGGTGGGCCTGCAGAAGCCTGGCAGTGGCAGGCGGAGTTCCTGACAGAAGGTGGGCCTGCGGAAGCCCTGAAGGCTTGGGGTGCAGGGCTACACGGTCTCCAGGTGATTTACTGGCCAGGGGTGGGCCTGTGGGGGCCCTGCGGGTGGGTGCCAGGCTGAGGCCCATGTGGTTGCTGGTGGAGTTCCTGGCTGGGGGCGGACCTGCGGAGGCGTGGCAGTCACTGTCAGAGTCTGTAGCAGACAGTGGGCCTGCGGAAGCCTGGCAAGCACAGGGCGCAGGGTCAGGCACTCACCTGCAGCTTCCCTGGCCAGACTGAGGGAGGCTCGCTGCCCCCCACCCCAGTCTTTTCCCAGTGGAGCACTTGTTCTGGCACGCAGGATTGGGGGTGCTGCTCAGGGACCTCCTCCCTCAGTCTCAGCAGGGGTTAGGCTTCTGGATTGTCAGGTAAGGGAGGAAGGGTGTACTATAAGTTCAGAATGGTGGGGAAAACTTTAGTTCAGTTTTTCTGCCTGGCAACAGAGTTTTCAGAGTCACTCTGGGGTGCTCAGGGGAAGCACACCCCATTTCCCACAGCACTCTTCCATGGGGTGAGACAAGAGGTCCACAGTTCACCGCTTGTCTGTAGAAAACCCGCAGGAGTAAAAGAGGAGAAAAAAAAGAAAGGAAACAGAAAAGCAAGAAACTCAGAGCTTTCTTGGGGGAGCTTTCTTTCCTTTCAGATGAATCTTGTACCTGAAGCTTGCTTTCTTGGAGTCGCAGCCTGTCTCAGCAGAGGCGACCCGCAGAAATCACTTCTCTCTCTCCGCTGGCCTCCCAGTATTCAGCTTAATTGTGCAGTTTCTGGAGGTTATCTTCCCTTTTGGACAGGAGCCCTTTTCGGAAGCTGCTTCCAGTCAGCCATCTTGCTCTGCCCGCCCCTTCTGCTGGTCTTTTAATTGTTTGCCCAAGTCTCATCTTCTCGATAAGGCCTGCTTGACCAACCAATTTAATAACTCTTCCTGTTCTGCATTCCACTTCCTCCTGACCATACTGTAATTTTCTTTTCCATTTTTACTTATTTTTTATTAATAGTTCATTGCATCTTCTATGATACTATACAATTTATTTACTTAATTTTTCCTTTTTGTCTTAAGTAATGTTAGGTCTATTTTTAACCTGTGAATTTCATGTGCCTAGGATATTGTTTAGCTTATGAAAGAAACTGACAATTAATTGTTAAATAAATGAATAAATGACTAGTTTTTCTAATTACTCCTGTGCTTATGACCTAAGCCAAATGGAATCTTTGTTTTTATGCTCTTTGAAAATCAACTTTCTTATATCTATCCAGTTCTTAATGTTTTATTCCATACCCATAAACATCAATGATTATGATAGTCTTCACTTGTACTTCCTGGCAAACTTTAAGTGCCCTCAATGTCGCCCAGTGAGCATATTCTAATTCTATATATAAGGCCTATCTGACTCCTAAAATACTATCTTATACTCCCTTGCTCCCCTAATTCTAGCACATCCTCCCCTACCTTTACTCTGATAATTTTGCTTCTTAGTTCAATGAGAACATTAAAAGTAGCATACTTGCTCACCAGCAGTAGCACCAAGCATTTGTATTACCTCATTCTTAACATGCATATACTAGATCTGATCCCTTTTTATCTATTTGAGAACATCACTTGACATCCTTTTTCCTGACATTATTATTGTTTAGCTCTAATGAATTATTCCAAGGAATAAGAATTTCTTTATTAGTAATATTTTCATTGACCTAACATACACCCCTTCCCTTCATCTAACTGTCCCTTGCTCTCTTACACATAGGAATATGCTCAAATAAATGGCCCATGTTTGTAGTATCAAATTTCTTTTCTTTATTACTTTAAGAGTACACAAAACTTTTATCTTCCTTTGGAACTGTTCAAGGATAAGTATATAACATACTGTTAAATTTCATGTAAAATATTATCCATCATCTTAATTGACTTCACTGTTACCTTTCTACATAATTACTTTTCTTTCTTGCTTGTTGTATTTAATTGATAGCCAGGATTTTTTATTGATTTTCTTCCTATCCTATATTACCATTGACTCACATTTATTATTTTTTGCTTGTTTTTCCTGGTATTTCTTAGTTTTAAAGAATGAAAAGCCATGGGACTCAGGTCTTCTTTTCCATTTGCCATTCTATAATCAGTCTTGTGATATGATGCACTAGCTACATACTCGTCCCCAAATGCATGTCCTCATCCCGGTTTTCTGTCCTGAGCATCTGATTCATAAATTCAATTATCTACTTGACATATCCTCTTAAGTGTCTAGTGGACATCCCAACTGAACACATTTTAAAAATTGAACTTTTTTGTTCTTTTGTGCAAAATTGTCTTTTCTGTTTTCATTCCCATTTCGGTTCATGATAAAGTCATTTTCCTTGCCACAAAGACAGACAAACACCTTTGAGTAATATTGAATTTTCTTTTTACCACTTTCAATAGCCAATTCCTCAGGTCATACTCTTGGTTTTACTTTGAAAATTTAATCAAAGGCCAAAGACTGTTACTACCATCTATGAAGCCATCACCCTGATTTGAGCAGTTAATAATTTTCTATCATCTGAATCACTGCAATAGCCTTATAGCATCTGTGGCCACTTCCAAACTTTCTCCATCAATATATTCCTTAAATAGCAGTATTATTTTTAATTGCATATGACTTACATAAATAAATCACACGGCCCCTAAGTGTAAAAGTCATGAGGTTTGAAAATTTATACACTCAAGAACAAGAATGGGCTGCCCTTGGGGAAAGAGAATCTAGGATTCAGTTGGTGCAGATTTATAGCTTGTCCCTATGTATACATATTTAAATTATTATTTAAACAGATACTATAGGCATGCAGCTTCAAAGGAAATCTCAAAAGGTACAATGTATTTTCTCATTTTTAATTAAAAAATGCTGTATGAGAAAAAACTACGTATAAACTCAGAGAACTACTACCTCCAACACAATATGAAGATATTCTCTGGTGTTCTTTTCCAAACCATCCCTATTCCCCACAGGCACACACACTATTCTGTGTTCTATTTTATTGATTGATTGAGAGACAGGGTCTCACTCTGTTGACCGGGCTGGAGGGCAGTGGCATCATCATAGCTCACTGCAACCAAAATCTCAATCATTTGATCCTCCTGCCTCAACCTTTGGAGCAGCTGAGACTGCAGGTATGTGCCCCCATTTTATTTAATTTATGAAATAAATTTACATTTATTGGAGAGAAGGGGTCTAAGTATGTTGCTTAGTTTGGTCTCAAACTCCTAGCCTCAAGCAATCCCTTTATTCTTGGCCCCTCAAAGCCCTAGTGTTGAAGATGTGTGCAACTCTACTTGGCCTCTATGTTCTGTTTTCATAGATTAGCTTTACTTACTCCTGAACTTAAAATAAATGGAATATAATAGAATGTACAATTTTATTTAGCTTTCTTAACATAATTTTTTTGGTATTTATTTGTGTTGTTTTATAAATTAGTAATTCATTTGTTTACTGTGAATATTCTATGGATATAGAAGGATTTATGTATCCATTTTCTTTTGTTAATTGTTTACAGTTTGAACGTATAATGAATAAAGTTACTATGAATGTTTGTATACAAGTCTTTTTCTCGAAATATATTTTTATTTCCTCTGGGCAAATGTCTATCAACGTAATAAATGGATCTTAAGATAGATATATGTTGGACTTCCTAAGAAAGTAGAAAACAGTGTTTAAAGAATGTGTCATTTCAAATGCCCATCTGTAATGTCTGAGATTTTTAGAGTCCCACAGACTCACCAATATTGATTTAATTTAGCCAAACTAAAGGATGTTAAATGACATCTTATTGTGATTTCACTATTCCTTTCTCTGATGACTGATGGTGCTGATCATCTTGTGTGTGCTTTTGGTCATCTCAGAATCTTGTTTTGTTAAATACTTCTTTAAGCCTCTGGCTTATTTTTTATTGGGCCATTTGTATTTTGCTATTCGTATATCAGAGTTCTGTGAGTTTTCTTTGTCACTTGCTGCTATTAAAATGTTGTGTTTGTTTTGTCAGTCTCCAGGATGAATTTTAATTATTTTAAATGTTTTTTTGTATAGTAAGATATTCTCATTTTAAAGAAACACAATTGATCATTTGTTATCAGGGCTCATGTCTTTTTTTTTTTTTTTTTTTTTTTTTAGGCGGAGTCTCACTGTAACATGGGTAGAGTGCCTTGGCATCACAGGTCACAGCAACCTCAAACTCTTGAGCTTAAGTGATTCTCTTGCCTCAACCTCCCAAGTAGCTGGGACTACAGGCGGCCACCACAAGGCTTGCCTACTTTTTTGTTGCAATTGTAATTGTTGTTTAGCTGGCCTGGGCCAGGTTCAAACCCGCTAGCCTGGGTGTATGTGGCTGGCACCGTAACTACTGTGCTGTGGGCACCCAGCCTAGGGCTCATGTCTTTAATCATCTTCAGTTCTTATTATGTACTTTAGTATGTGTTTTTAACATTTAAAACACACTAATCAATCATCAAGAACTGCCAATTTGAATCCCCAACATCATTTTTATTAATTAATTCAGGTTCTAATTATGTGAAACATAACCATTATTAAAGAACTGAGATTTCTTCTTCCAAAATCAGCTCTACTAATCTAACTTCAAGAAAATGACACATTTCCAAATAAAATTTGAATCTTTTCCTCCTGTAGTTTTAAACAATTAAATATTTGTCTATAATTTAAAGATACTCTTTCAGCTCTTCAGTCTGAAATTAATGACCTTCCTAATATGTCCCTATCTAGCTCTCCAGTTCTTATTTTTAACATTCTGGCCATAAAAATTATTGTACATTTATTATTATTACATACTACTATTCTTAATCATGTTATATATTCTTTCTCCTCTGTCCAGAACAGTGTTGTTTAAAAATTGTTTACCTATGGGCAGCACCTGTGGTTCAGTGAGTAGAGCGCCGGCCCCATATACTGAAGGTAGCAGGTTCAAATCTGGCCCTGGCCAAACTGGAACAAAAAATAGCCGGGCCTTATGGTGGGCACTTGTAGTCCCAGCTACTTGGGAGGCTGAGGCAAGAGAACCACCTAAGCTCAGGAGCTGGAGGTTCCTATGAGCTGTGACACCACAGCACTCTACCGAGGGCAATAAAATGAAACTTTGTCTGTACAAAAAAAAAAAAAAAAAAAAAATTGTTTACCTAGTTATTTCATATTCGCTCTTTAAAGAAATATGCAATTTCACTATTTAAACAGGGAAGTCTTTTTTTTCTTTGAGACAGAGTCTCATTTTGTCACCATGGATAGAGTGTTGCTCTTTCATAGCTCACAGCAACCTCAAACTCTTGGGCTCAAGTGATTCTCTAGTCTCTCAGCCTCCCAAGTAGCTAGGACTACAGGTGCCTGCCAGAAACCCCTGCTATTTTTAGAGACGAGGTCTCACTCTTGCTCAGGCTGTTCTCAAACCTGTGAGCACAGGCAATCCACCCGCCTAGGCCTCCCAGAGTGCTGGCATTACAGGTGTGAGCCACCTATGTAAATACTTATGCATTATCTTTTCCAATTTTGCTTCACTTTGTACAGAATAATATATTTGCTTTTACTACTTTCATAATAATAGTTTATATTTGTGTGCTTTCTTATTTTTTCTTCCTTTCATTTTGTGACATCAATGCTCAGTAAAGCCCTTGACTTATAGAGAAAACTTATACTACCTTTTTGTGAACTTTCACTTTCACTTCTTACCTTTTCCCTCCTTATTAATTTCAAGTGTTTACTTGCTTGTCTTTCCCTCCACATACAATAATACTATGTAAGAAAGTAATAAAAAATATATAACAATATTTGAAAATTACACATTTCTATTGAGTGTTCTTTTTATTTCTTAAATTAATAATTAGTTCAGTTTAAATAGCATGGTTACTTGCCTAAGTAAATCCAAGGGTAGTCCAGTTGGGGATAAAGGTACTATCATGCAATGTGCATTTCGTAAGGGTCTCTTAAGTTAATCTTAAGAATTTAATAAGAATTTGAATATATTTTTATTTTCTCATTTTAAAAATATTTCCCAAATATTTTTTGAAGAAAGAATTGACTTTCTGAGCTTGTAATTTTAGGTTATTGGACAGAGCAAAAATTAACTCAATCAGTTCACCAAAATAATTAGCAGGTACATCTCAAAGTTTGTCAGTGCTTAATTATACTATTTTCATTTAGTGCTTCTTATAAAAATATCACAAAATGTAATTGGTGAACATTTTTTCTCTTTCCCACCATTCAATCTAAACCATGACTGAATTAAACTTTATTTAGCAGATGATTTAGATTTTAAAAAACTGTATAAAAATTAACAGAAGCATCTATATATCTACAGTTTATATAGGGACAACATTTTTGCAAAATATATGATTCATTTTTCCTTTTACAGAAAATAGTCATTATATTTCAGTCACTAAAAAAAACCTTAAAATTATAATGTAAAATAGACAATGTAGTGCTTTTTCTTATCTACTTATTTAGTAAGTGAAGATATAAATATCCTCAGTATAATTTTATAAAGGTTTCATAAATGTCATGTACATTTGCTCTGTTTAATCATTTTCTCTTATAAATATGACATTTGCATTAAGAAAAATCGTTCTATATATTTCTTTAAAGTCACAAAATCTTAGTGATGATGCATCTTTTGCCTTGTTTCACAATGTTCTTATGAGGACTTAATCTTCCAAACACATAACTGAGTTAGTTAAAAAATGTATTTACTTAGCAGAACACACAGCATTTTTCAGGAGGATTTTAAAAACCCTAAGATACAATGTCCATGAAAATTGAATGAATGAATATCTCCTTTTTTGAAAAAAAGTTATTCTAGATTTACCTAGCACTTTGGAAGGCAGAGGCAGATTGCTTGAGCTTGGGAGTTCCAAGAGCGAGACCCCATCTCTAAAAATAGCTGGGCATTATGGTGGACGCCATTAGTCCCAGTTACTCTAGAGGCTGACTTGGATCACTTGAGCACAAGAGTTTGAGGTTGCTGTGAGCTATGGCACTATGACCCTCTCCCCCGGGGGACAGAGACTCTTGTCTCAAAAAAATAAATAAATAGATACATACATACATAAATACATATGCTTTATGATTTCCTCCAATGGTTAGGACAGTGCTTTACTATTACTGTTTTGTCAAAGTCAGTGATTATTATAGATAAATTACATAGTTAGCAAAATATTTAACATGAAATTTGCTGCCATGTTTGACAATAACTGCAGAAGTTTCAAAAAAATAAACATAAAACTTCTCTCTCAAATTTCAGACAGATAATATAGGGAAAGGTGTAACACCAAATATTTTCTATTCATGTGTATAATAGATGCATTGTTCTTGTGATTGACCACTTTTTAACAGATTAAATTTTGTCATGGCATAACCAAATCAAAAGTGTTCTTTCACTAAATGTTTCTAGAGACTCAGCAAGAAATAAAGATGATATATATTACAGGATGTATACTAAAGGTGAACTCAGGATGCAGATGCTTTGTAAATGCAGAATATTAAATAAGACACTATAACCATTTACTCAGGGGATACAAGTCCCCCCCCCACCACGCATTTAACAGAATCATTCATCAAAGTTAATAAATGCTCTATTTTCTATATCGGGTTTAATTTCTACAATAAATATTGAATCATTTAGAATAAAAAATATGGCTTTGAATCAACTAAAATAAATTTCTAAATAAGAAATACATTTTAAATATCTTGAAACAAAGAATAAAAATTTTACTTATATAATTACTATTATGTTAGAAATAAAAAGAAATATTATGTTATGTAATTATTTTTCATATAAAAAGTGATAGTATTATTAATAAAACCTTACAATATACCACTTTAAAAATCATAGATGCTACATGTCCTGTTCAATACCTGCATTGTGTTTAAAGGCATCAGTACCTTGTTGTGTATCGCCTACTGGGATGTGAAGTCTTCAGTGTTTTGAATAGAATTTTCCTGAAGGACCAATAGGCTTTTCCCTGATTAATGACTAAGACAGGTAATGTATTTAACTGCTATTAAATGGAGACAAGTAACACTATTTGGGAAATAATTTTAAAATCATCACACATGGTGTCAGTGTCATGGTTAATTTTTGTCTTTATTTTTGTGATCTTGGGGGGGTATACCAATGTTTTCAGAAGTGGATCTGTTTCAATACTATTTCTCAATATTATTTGCTTTTCTCAGTATTATATTCTTTTTCCCTAAAACATTCTCACCCCTTACCAACTGATTATAAAAGCTATTCATTAACAAAAGAGTCTTACTTCATTTTGACTTTGCTATTTATTTTATGTGCTATGCTCCCTATATAAATCATAATAACCTAAGGTGTACATGCACGTAGATTTCTCATAGAAATTGCTCAGTTTTGGGCGTGTGTGTTTGTGTGTGTGTGAGAGAGAGAGAGAGAGAGAGAAATAAATTTTCATAGAACTTATCATTGGTGATATTATAACATTTTTAAAACAATAGATGGCCAAGTATTTGCAAATCTTACACATATGTTCAAAAATAAGCATTTCCAGGAATATCATCTGATTCTCTCTTTAAGCTTATTGTTAGAATATTTCAGTGAAGCAATAGAAATTGCAGAATATCATGCAATAGTTTATTCGGATTGGCAATATCTGTGGATTTGTAAATATGACTACAACCGGTGGCTATATAGAAATTCACATCATTGAACTCTCCAAAGTAATCATAAACACAGAATAAATAAACTAGGAAATATATACTATTTTTTGTATGTAAATATTTTTCCTTGGGATTGAATTTGTTGGTGGTATTTAAAGGAATTGAAAGACTGAGAGTTCATCCTAGCTACTTTCTTAGCTTTAAAATATAAACATATATTTTCATTTTTTAAAAAGTGTAGTAAGTAGGGCAGTGCCTATGGCTCAAAGGAGTAGGGCACCAGTCCCATATGCTGGAGGAGGCGGGTTCAAACCCAGCCCCTGCCAAAAACTGCAAAAAAAAAAAAAAAAAAAGTGTAATAAGTAGCTTAATCTTTCGACTCAGTCATGCTTTTATATATTTGTTTAGTGTAATATATTTATTCAGTGGTTGAATTAAAGACATGGATAAAAAGAAGAGAAAAATGGGGTAAAAATTTGTTTATAACATTTCAACTTACAAACCTTAAAGAAGAATTCTTTATCAAAAAAAATTAAGAGTTTAACTCAAAGTTTCTTCCCCCAATTTACTGTATACAAAACACTAAGTTCATCATTGTTTGGAACACAGTTTCTTAGCTCTCAATATAGCACCAAATTTTAGATAAAAAAATGTTATTGTTGATGTTTTCTTCATATTTAAATTATGTAGTCACCGTTAACACCTGTGTGAATCTTACCATAAATCTAAGGTTTAGTGAGGTCAAGCTAATTTTAACATGTGCTCATGAAATAACCCTTCTAATTCTGTGTTTGGCAAAAATGTATTTATTCAATTTTGACTTGCAGAGACAAACTGAGAGTTGCCAAGAATAAATTCCCAGAATTTAATGCATAGATTTCATAAATTTATACTTCAGACAATAATATTATTGTTTGAAACATAAGTTAAATTACACATGTATGTAAGCATTCCCCAAAGTAGAAATTTTAACAAGTTAAATAAATGATCTCAATTTGCTAATGGTCTCATTTTAAGCCATTTAATACTCTCTGATGTTTGCCTATTATAAATGATAAACAGTCTTCAGAACTTGTCCCCCTCATGGTTACTATTCTTTAAAATAGCTTTTGATCTAAACGGATCCTTATCCACCTTCACAGATCCCATACTACATTGTCTGCATCAGTTACTGAGTAATTACCAATCTGTCACCTTATTATGTCCTAGTCCATGTTTGAAACCAACAGAAAAATGAAAACATCATTTGTATGCATCAGCAAAATCATTTCCTAAGAACTGTCGTGGCTTTCCCCTTTCTTAGGAAGCACTCATCGTGGCTGAGGTATGTCTCTCCACTCCAAAATTCATATCAATTACACAGTGTATTTTTGAAGATGGACTAGGATGGTGTGTGTGGAACTATTTAGCACATGGCCATAAATGCATTTTATTCATGAGATTTATCTATCTTCCTTTATATCCCACCTTTTCAATAGCAAAATAAGTTTTCTTACTGCCGATTCTGTTTCACGTTTTATGCATACATCTGCTATTTTATTTAGATTATTTCAACCATAATAAGAAATTACTGAGGTCTACTAAAAGCAATTATTTATGTAATAATGTAGTAAATTTTATAACTACATATTTATATTTTACTACAGAAATGACTGTGTGAAGTAATGCATTTTTTTCAGACATTTAGTATAGTCATTATTCATAATTCCTTATTTCAGCTAATGCCCAAAAACCTAAAAGAGCGGAATGAGATATGCCACCTGGCCTCAAGTTCCATGGCACATAGTGACACAAAAACTAAAACTCACAATCCTCAGGCATACAATCTGGAGTTTAGCAAATTCTGTTACAATTGCACCAGAATGGAGGCTGGTGGGGGAAAATACTGAGAGAGAGAGAGAGAGAGAGAGAGAGAGAGAGAGAGAGAGAGAGAGAGAAAGAGATAGGCTTCTATCAATGGTTTGCTGTAATCTAAGTCATAGCATTGCAGGCTGCAGGGAAGAGCTGCCCCCCTGTCAATCAGGATGATCGAAGTTGATCCTCTCAGAGTGGGTTTTCTGCCTCGTGCCTCTTGGGAGATTTTCTTCCTTATTTCATCAGTGAGATCTACAGATGCCAAAAATACATATTGTCTGGAAGCATATTCTTAACCCAGAGGGGTGATTTAGCCTTTTTTACTTTAGCTCAAATCCTACTCTGAAGCTCCCTTTGGGTGGGTTTCTACTACCCTGGGGCATCAGGATTGAAGAAAACAAATAACAAGGAAAATTTAGTTTTTCAGTTATCTGGCCACCACCCAGCAAACTGTGGGTAAGATTAAGAAAACCTAAGCAAAAGCTATTAAAAAAAAGTGAGAAAAGAAAAACAATAATCAAAAAGTAGCCTTAATTTTGCATGCAGGTTAGAAAGAAGCCACATTTTAAATACTACATCAGCACATCAATAATATCACTAATGTTAACAGTAACTGCTCTATACCAGCAAGTCAATGGATATCTCAAATTGTCACTCAGAAGCAACTAGTTCTTTATAAGGCATGAATTTTAAAGCTGAAAAGACACATTTAAAAAGAGAATGTGAGAAAGTTGTCTTTCCTAAATCGTTAGGTACTTTATACAACTCTTAGAACATATGAGCATGTTATGAATGATAACAAAAAATATAATTCAGTTAAGAAAAATAAAGCCTTCTTCTGTAAGGACTAATATGAGCTGACATAAACATTTAAACTCTTCCCAATCAGGCTGAAGTTTTCACATTTCCTAGAAGCCGGGAAAAGAGAAGAGAAGGAAATGTTGATTAAGTTTTGGAAGAATGTTAAATCTCATGAGATAATTACTAGAAAAATAGTCTGAAGATATTCACGTGAAGAAACATAACCAGCCGCCAAAAGAATACAAATTCTAAGGGACGGGGAACTAAATCTCTCCTCTTTCTCTCTCAGTCTTTCTCTCTCTTTCTCATCAGTTACTTTGATGGAGTTAACTCATACTATGAAGCCTATGATTTATCAACTGAAAAGTGGTAACGATTAAAAATAAAATATGTGTTTATTAATGATTATTAGTAACTATAACGTCATTTCTGGTTTCTTTGTGATGCAAAGGTTAATTTTAATGTGGATCCAAAGAAACCCACTTATTAAAAAGCAATACCCTAATATGGGAACAAACATAGAAGCCAAGTCTCAGGTTACAAAACCAATGTACACAAATCGGTAGTATTTCCACATACCACTAGCAGTCAAGCTGAGAGTCAAAGCAAAGACTCAATACCATTCAGAATAGCTAAAAAGAAAACAAAATGCCTAAGAATATACTTAACCAAGGAGGTGAAAGACCTCACAAAGATAACTAGAAAATACCGAGGAAAGTAATCACAGATGATATAGATGACAGAAATAAATGGAAGAACTATCATGGTCATAGCATCAACATTGTCAAAATGACCATGCTACCAAAATTAATTTACAGATGAAATGCACTTCTCCTCAAAATACCAATGTCATATTTCACAGATCTAGAAAATATAATTCTATGCTTCATTTGGAACCAGAAAATCGACACAAAATAGACACGGCAATGAGATAAGCAAATTAACAAATCTAGAGGAATCATATTATCAGACTCCAACTATAATACAAGGCTATTCTCACCAAATCAGCATAATATTGGGACAAAATAGAGAAGTAGACCCCTGGGACAAGACAGAAAATCCAGATGTAAAACCATCACCATCCATCCAGGTGATGTTTGACAAAGCAGACAAGAATATAAACAAGGGAAAACAAGTCCTACGGTGCTGGGGACTAAATAACCATAGCCGAGAAGCTACTATTGATCCATTTATTTATTTATTCACTCACTGAATAATAATGATGATGATGATGATAATAATAATAATAATAATTGGAGTCTTTATAAGTATCCGAAGGAATATTTGAAAAATAAAAGAAATAAGAGCTTACACATTTATGGAAAGTTATATTAAACAATGAAAACTCAGAAGTAGGATTCCATTAGTAACTAGGAATAGTTCATCACTCAAATTTGATCAGACTTTAGCCAAATTTATCTAAGAATTTTTACAGTTTTGGTTTAGGCTCAGTTTCTCTTCAGCAAATACTCTGATCTGGGTTCTTGCTATTTTGGGCATCAAAGTAGTCACTTCCTGTTGCCAGAGAACTTTTTCCAAAGATTCTCTTGATACTGCATTTGCCCACATTTTGTTTCTAATAATGTGATTCTTTTTTAACTTATCTGTATATAGTTATTAAAAATATTTCTTCAAGTGATTTTTTTACTTTGATTATCTCTAAGAACTTTAGTTTATGCTTCCATGTTTTGAATTTTACTTATTTATTCTTATTTCAACATATTACAGGAGTACAAATGTTTTTGGTGACATGGACAATGTGGTAATGCTTGAATCAGGATCATAGTGTGCCCATCACTCAGATATTGTTCAGGTTTTTGCTGATCCCCTCCTCTCTCTTCCTTTCTCCCCACTGCTTGATTTTTACTGAGCTTTTCTTCCCACTGTGCACACATGTATTCACCAGTCTTTTCTAATTTAAGATGGAGTGTACATGGTGTTTATTTCTCCATTCTTGAGATACTTCTCTTAGTTTCCTCATCTCCAATCCCATACAAACTTGTGTTACAAAAAGCATAAGTCATCTTTCTTCATGGATAAGCAGTACTCCGTGATATATATACCACATTTTGTTAATCCTCTAGCAAAATAAATAGCATTTGGGTTTATTCCACATCTTTCCAATTGTGAATTTTGCAATAAATACTTAAGTGCAGGTGTCTTTTTGATAAAATTACTTCTTTTTCTTTGAGTACTGGGATTGATAGGTTGGATGTGGAAAGCTGCCTTTTTAAACTTTGCTTTCCTACCTCTCTGTTCCAACATTTTATTTAATCAGCTAAATTCTCACAGATAGAATCAAAACTCATAAAAATGAATTTAAAGTTTTATTGCCTTTTTTTAAAACTTATTTTCCAAGTTGTTCTCTTTACTTAAGCTAAACATTCACATTTGGTAATTACCATATGTTATGTCGAACTACTTCCTCTCTGAGTAATTTAACCAGTCTTTAAATTTTATTTTTAAAGATCACTCTAATTGCAATCTGAAGACTAGATTAGCGAGAAGTAATACTGACAGTGGGAAAACTATTTACAAGACAAACATAGTAACGTGGCAGAGAGACAATCTAGGCCAATGATATTAAGGGAGGGTTACAATTAAGACAGTAGGACAGCTGGGTATCAGAAGTAGCATTACTATCATTGTTCAACCTTTTTTTCTGAATTAACTGTGTGCTATTTTTTTTTTTATTTGCTTGAGTCTCTGACTTAACACTATTGCTATTTTCCTTCAAAGATCTTCAATGAAATTGTAAATCGGTTGTTTGGGTTTCGCATGAGATAATAAATTTTGCCTTTGTTTTATGGTGTTGGTGCTAGCAGGGAACCCTACTTAATCCTGGGTCCCCTTTCTCCAGCTTCAATCTGTGCTGATTATCTGCCAGAATAATGTCCAGGCCCATTATACTCTTTCTTCTTATTTTATTAGCTGGATTTTGTTTGTTTGTTAGTGCAACATGATTCCAGTAGCTTTGTGAGAAAGAGTATGAAAAGCAAAGTTTTTGTTAGTCATCTGTATGGAAATGTCTTTATTCTACTCTTCCACTTGATAGGTAACACGGGAAGATTCTAAAGCATTATGTAGTAATTTTTTTTCTAGATTTTGAAGGATTTAGTTCAACATCTTCTAACTTCCAGGGTTACTTTAAAAAATTAATGCCATTGTTTAACAAAATTTCTACTGCATACATTCTGCGTTTTTCAGATTGTTAATTTTTCCTCCTCTGTTTCATTATGCCTTAGTATCGATATTTTTAAATTATTTGTGCAGGTACTCATTGTGCTCCTGGAATTGACCAAAGTCTGTCACCATGGGAATTTTTTCTTAAATCATTCCTTGTATAATTTACCCCTTGAAGAAAGGAGGCTTTTCCAAGATTGATCCTCTGAAATACTAATCATTTTCTTCTTATTAATTTAAAAAAAATATCTATTTCATTTTGCTTTCTAAGCTATTTGTCTTTTAATGTTTATATTTATGTAATTTATAATTGAGCAAACAAATTTCTAATTAAAAAAAAGACTTATCTTTGTTCTGATTGTTTATTCTTGTTCTAAGAGTTAGACTTCCTCTGCTTTTTACATTGTGTTCCATTTATGTTCATATTTGTTTGGTGTTTACTTCCTCAAATGCATCACAACCTTAGGTGTACTTTCATAATAAACTATGAGGTTCTGATATGCTGTCTGGAATCTCTGTGAGTGTGATGGGACTTGAGAATGTATAAGTTTCAGTGTAAAAAAGGTGGGTACAGACCTCCATATAGCAACTTGTACAATCTCTATCATTCTATCATTGTCTCTAGAGAAGAAACTATCTTTTTGATAGTTTCTGAATATTTAAGCACACGCACTCACACATGCATGTATGCACAAGATTTGGCAATTAAGTTTGTGAACTTATAACCATGTCCTTAAGTTGGTAGCACTGTACAAACAACAGTGTCTCATAGTTGTGTTCATGTGGACATGTGGCTATGTGTCCTGCTAAATAGCGCTGATTATTATTGTTGCAGGCTTTGTGTGTAGGTGCAAGAACACTGGAGTCCGAATTAGAGCAATGAACAAACATTAAATGGCTTATTAAATGTGGCAAGAGTGGAAGCCAAATCAGGACATGGTAGTCCAAATTCATAGGGATAATGCCACGAAGAAAACAGTAGCATACAAATGGATTAAACTTTTTTCTAAGGAGATAAAAAGCATCACTGATAAAAAGAAATCACCACCATTGGTAACAAGCAGAACTGATGAAAACATTGCAAAAGTTTGTTGAATTGTGTGTCAAAACCATCGGCTGACTATAAGAAGCATAGCAGATCAGTGCTTATCAATAGAGAAACAGTTTGGAAAGTCTAACTCAGTCTTGACCAGCACTTCACGGATCTTACATCATAACAATGCACCAGCTCACACGGCACTATCTGTGAAGGAGATTTTAGCCAGTAAATAAATAACAGTATTGGAATACCCTCCCTACTCACCTGATCTAGCTCCCAGGGATTTTTTTCTTTACCTGAAGATAAAAGGATTATTAAAAGGAAGACATTTTGATGATATGCAAAATATCAAGGATAAGATGACAACAGCTCAAATGGTCACTCCAGAAAAAAAAGAAAGAGTTCTAAAATTGCTTTGAAAGGTGCGTAGCTTCCCAAGGGATACACTTCAAAGGTGACCATCGTGATATTCAGCGTTGAGGGATGTAGCACATTGCCTAGGATGAGTTCACGAACCCACTGTCAGTCGTAATGTAAATATATATACTCACGTGTGTATATTTAAACACACATATACACAGAATGTGCCCTAAAAGGTACACTTTAAGAAAGGAAATGCTGTATTAAAATCATATTAATCAAGTCACCTTTAACTTTTCAATTATAAGAGATACAAGATACAATGTACAAGGAAGTTATTGGGGTTCTGTGTGTGTGTGTGTGTGTGTGTGTGTGTGTAGGCACTGAGAGCCAAATGTGTGGCAACAGGTCACCCACTGTTTTTAAGACATAGAATTTGACTTAACGTCTCCACCTTTACTGCAGTACCCAACATCACTTTTGTTGAGTTCCAAAGTCAGCAATGTACAGTCTCCCTGATTTAATGTCTTAAGGGCATAAAAGTCTCTCCTACAAGGTGTATTTGTGAAGGTAGAGAAGAGAGGCGTGTTGGTTTTTCACAGATCATTTATTTTTCAGGCTTCACCTCACCCCCACACTCTGTGTTCTTGTTGCCTCCATTCTGCGTGTGTGAGGGTTAGTGACAGACTGATTTGATCCTCCTGGGCTTTCTTCCTACCAACACTTGGGATTCAGGTTTGTCTGCTCTGTTATGTGACTGCTTACCTCTCAGTTTTCTCTTTTGCATAATTTACTGTCAATTATGTTTTAAAAAATTAATATTCAGTTGTCACTTCTCTTTTTCATTCTTTTGGGTGTATACTTTTTAAAAATTTAGGTTAGTCATTTTAGTGTTTTTGTATACTTTTTTTTATAGGAAGAAGAGATCAACTTCTGCATTTAACCAAGAGCCAAGTGACATACTTTTAAATCGAAGAAAATTTCAAAAAGATACATGAAATATATAAAAAATTGTGAAGGAGGTCATCAACGAAAAAAAGTCTCTGGGTGGGATGATGTAACACAAACAGGAAGATGATGGTGATGTGAGAAAGGACACTTAGGGACTTGCAGTGTTCCTGGTTTCCTGGACAAGTGACATGATTAAACTAACTGGCCTCACAGGTATAATTCATTTAAGCCTGAGCCCCAGTAAGAAAAGCTTGATTATTTTGGTAGATTTCAGCCTTCAGACTTATACTATCGTTAAAACTTTTGATGCTTTTTATGATGATTCTCCCCCAACAGACAAAATGTTTCTAGGATATCTAGGCTTAGTATGTTTTAAATACAATGTCCTGGACTGCCCTTGGAGTTGTATGATCTCATTGTTAAAAACAAATATACTATGGCTTCAATATTAACCTTGTAACTCCAAGTGGTCATGAGAACCAGTTAGATAATCACCAACCTGGATTCATACAACAGCCTCTGCATTGGTCTTCATATCCAGTCTTATCCATTTAAAGTTAGTCTACTTAGCAAGAACATCTCCATAAAAAAGTGACCTTCAAACATTGAGAAAAACATTTGAGCAAGTAATCCCAAATGATATGTATTTTATTTCCTGAATGGTTAGGTAGAGGATACAAATTTTACAGCTTTTTGTATGTTTGGCATAAGTAATTTTCCAGGGCCCCACTGTTAAGAGGGTCATGCACTTGTATTAATGCTTAGAATTTGCCATCTTGGAATTATTAATAGCTATTGAATGAAAGGCCACATTTTCCTTTTATACTGGGCCTTGAAAATTATATAAATACTTCTATTTTTACCTCTTAGTGCTGCTGTAATAACTAAAGGAGGTGGCACAAATAAAGTGCTCAGCACAATAGCCTATAGATGTGATACTTCAATAAATGTCAGTTTCCAGCCTATGTATTATAAATATTAGTGATATTACTAATAATACCACTTTATTCAATAGTATTCAAACATACCATGCTCAGTATGCACTCTTTCTTCAACATAGAAGTATTTTTTCTTAATTATGTGCTAGATACTATGCTAGGAATTGTATTAAGATCACCCTTTTGTCTATGTTTTTGATTACCCCATAACATTCTTGAATAAAGAGAGCTTATCATGTTCATGTTAATAACCTCACGCTTAACAAATATAGTTGCTCCATAATTATTGGTTAGAAATACAAATTGCTGAATGCTTTTATAGCACATTATAAACTATAATACCACACAAAATTTATTTTAATAATTATATATTAAGTCCTTTTCTATAATATTTAACTTATAATTTGGTCCTGCCCATCCACACAAAAATAATATTGCTAAAATGGTAAATATTGCTAAAAGCATGGTTCTTTTTTTTTTATTTTTTTTTAAATACATGTATTTTATTATTCTTCATTACATTATTCCCCCCCCACCCGTCTATGATAAGACAGAATTGATTTACAGAAAAGAATACAGAAAACACCAAGGCTCCTGGTAGTGGGAGAAATTTCAAGTAGGGAGAGAGAAGCTCTCTCTGTTCCTCTCCCGGTCTTTCCCCATCTCCTGCTCTAGGCCTCTAGCCTCAGGGTATATATAGGTGTATGGGTTCCTTGGCCAGGAAATGAATGAATGCAGTCCCTTCCACCGGGGGCAAGGTGAATGAGTGCATCAATGAATGGACACAGTCCATCCATGGAATTCAGACCTAGGAAATTCACAAGAAACTGACCTAGGCATAGGAAATGGGGGTTCCACATTTAGTCCCAAGTGTAAAGTGAAGGAGACACCAAGGCACA
>CAUYRH010181755.1:0-10497 GCA_963574655.1 Perodicticus potto | reverse complement strand
AGGAATCGACTCCTATAACTTTAACACTAGAAGAAGACAAGATAACAGGAAAGGGGACTTCCCAAGTTGGGGTTAGGGAAGGTGAATTAGAGGAAAGAGTTTTGATCATGACTAGATCTCCAGGAGGGAAAAGTTCCTGTTCTAGTTAGTATGTCCCTCCCCAAAAGGGGAGCAGCACTTTCAGGCATGTTTAGGAGATAATTAATGTTGTGTGTTTAGTATAGGGCTTAGGACACAGTAGATATTTAACAATGTTTACTATTTTCACCATCATGTTAATATCCAGATACAGATCCTGCTTAGCTTCTGCTCCCAGTTCGGTGACTTGTCAGCTGTGTGATACTGGGCAGATCACTTGACTTCTCTGAGATTCAGCTTCCTCACCTAAAAAATGGGGTGGCAATCCCTGCATCACCCACCTTACAGGGTTGATGTGGGGACTAAATGCATTGATGTTTTTGAGGGTGGCTTATGTATGGCAATGGGTTACATAAATGTGAGACATAATTAGGATTGTTGTTAACAATAAGACCTGTACTCGATTGTGACATTTGTTTGAAGATTTCAGTGACTATGTGCTTTTCTTTTCCATTAGTTGGAACAGAGAGAAGGGCAAGCAATGACTACAATTTCCCATGCACTGTACAGGTAGGAGTTTATTCATAGCTGTTACATTTAGTTCTGGTTTTCATTTCATTTAATTCCGTATGTGCAGCCCCTTGGTCAGAGTTGTCAGAAGGAGATCAAAGTATCCGGTGGTTATTTTACAGATGCTGTAATTGGGCTCTTGGCTTCATGAAACAAGTTGTTTTGGTTGGTCAGGGCATAGCCTAACAGCCTGCCTGCTTCCTCTTTGTAGTGAAGAGAAAATGGGGTCTAAAGTGGTCATAATTTGGGGATGGGGGAATAAAGTGTTTGTTGTGGTCAAAAAGGTCCACAAAATACTGAGCAGGGAAATTGAAAAAAAAAAAAAAAAGTAAAGCAGAACAACGGTACAACGGCCTCAGTTCTTTTGAGAGTTGTGGTCCAGCTCCTCCTGGAACGCTGGCCGTTGTTGATGGGCTTGGTGCACGTCAGGAAGGACATACAGACAAAGAACGATCACGGAGAGGGCCCCCAAATGGAATACAGGGTCTGTTGTTAGCAAGAGGAGAGGTTTAAAACAGATGAGACAGGCTCGGCGCCTGTGGCTCAACGGGCTAAGGCGCCAGCCACGTACACCTGAGCTGGCGGGTTCGAAGCCCGGGCCGCCAAACAACAATGATGGCAATCAAAAAATGGCCGGACGTTGTGGCGGGCGCCTGTAGTCCCAGCTACTTGGGAGGTGGAGGCAGGAGACTAGCTTGAGCCCAGGAATTGGAGGTTGCTGTAAGCTGTGATGCCACAGCACTCTATCCAGGGTGACAGCTTGAGGCTCTGTCTCAAAAAAAAAAAAAAAAAAAAACAGATGAGACCTTTTCAGACTGGGGAGATGAAAGCAGAGAAGAGGTAGGCTCCAAAGGAAATGGGTGGGATGCACAAGGACTGCGTCAAATAGGGATCGGGGTCAGGGAAGCCTCGCTGAGATCGGGCATAGACAGGTTTGGAGTAAACACAGGTACATCGAACTTTCAACAGCTGCTAGGAAACTTAGCAAACGTGTTCTTCAAAAAGCTGTATCTACAAACAGAAATGGGAAAAAGGGATAGGGAAATTTGTGAATCTGAACTGTGCTCCTTCATGAAATCTTAATGGAATTTAGAATGTTTGAGGACCCAACTATAGAGGATGAGGTCAAAGACAGTCCCGTTCTTTCATGACATATCTTTTAGTCGACAGAAATACTGGGGTAGGTCTTTGTGACCATGGAAAATGTCATCTCCCTAAAGCTCAGTTCTCTCATCTCTATAAGGTGTCCCCAAAGGTCACCCATAAAGTGACCCTACGCAAGGAAAATGGAATATTGTAGCTAAATGTTCCATTACAAAATTTTTATTACAAAATTTTACAATATATTTACAAAACACTATCTATGTATTGGCCACCTGTTTGTAAAATTTTGTAATGGATATTTTGTACGTAAAGGTACATTTAGCTATAATTTCCCATCTGCCTTGTGCAAGGTGACTCTGTGGGTGACTTCTGGGACACCCTGTAGTATGGGAATAACAGTGGCACTACCTCATAATGTTGTGAGGATAAAGTGAAGGAAAACATGTGGAGCAAGAGAATGACAAATGTCAGCTCCTATCATTATTATTATTCTATTAAAGAAATGGGCCTTCCGCAAAATACTTCTTTATAAACTAATTGAACATGTGCCTATTTGCCTTATTTCAGTAATAATGGGTAAATTTGAGACCAGAGAATAAGAGGTTTTCTCTGAAATACTAAATACTGAGTACCCCTTCTCTATTAATTATTACAAACTCCTAGAGAAATCTTATGGCTGGCCAATTTCAACATAATGCAACTGTTGCTGACTGTTCTTTTGAAAATAGGTTTTGAATTGTATGTTTAAGACATAAGAAAATTTATCAGAAGATTTCAATATGCTGCCTTCCATCATTGCTTAAGAGTTGCCACTTAATAGCTTGAAAATGTTTGACATTTATAGACCACCAATTAAGTCGGCTGTACAGAATTTTAGCACCTCAAGCCAAGTTGCACTCTGTTGACATAACTGTGACATTTGTCTTTTTTCCTCTGCTTTTTAGTTGCATTTGCCAGGTCATCATAAAAGCCAACTCTTCCTTAGCACCCAATGAATTGATTAGCAGCATCAAAAATAAAATACATGGCAATGTCACGCATAGAAACTTCACGGGAGATCAATTGACATTATTAGTCAAGTCTGAACACGTTGCAGTGAAAAAACTAGGTAATTTGGGGGGTAGGGGGCATTTCAGTATGAATTTACTCCCTTTATAAAACTCATAATGCATATCTGGTAGGGGATTCTGAGTTCAGAGAGGAAAGAAGTCATCTCTACGTTCCTTCCTACATCCTCAGCACCCACTTGACTTGCTGGGCAACTTTTCTACCTCTAAGAGCTTATGGAAGAACAGAGTGCTGGACAGGCTACCGGAGACTGCTAGTTGCCTCTGACTCTTAGCAGTGGGCATTCCATCAACAGAGCCAGAGGATTGATTCTCTTGCAGAGACCTGCAGAGCTTCCTCATTACATGCAATAGATGCCCAACTAATACTTGCTAACATTTTCGATTCAGCCATCCTATTTACCTTGGCAAATGACCTGGGAACTGTCCCAGAATTCTCTCATTGGCATTTTCTGATTAGCAAGGCCTTCATGGTGCAAGAGAAAGGTGGCCAGGCCACTCTTTCTTCTTATTGTAGCATTGTTCCTTTCCCCTGTAGTAAAACATTGGGTTCACCCAGATGACACACATGGGCATTAGAATGCACCATCCTTGGCGACGGACTATTTAAGTAGCAGAGGGCAGGCTGTGATTGTGCAGGGGTAAGAGAGAAATGTTGAAGCCACAGAGAGAGTCCGCCATATAAATGACATGGATGAATGTGTCTTGAGCGTACTAGAGGAAGGCAGCTGTCACTCTCACTCAGAGGGGGGTGGGGTCACTGGGCAAGGCTGGATGGGCTTCTGCTTGGGCACTCAGTCAACACCTAAGGGAAAGATTTCCAGAATCAGGGTCATGCACCCAGCGGGTGGTCAGTAAAAACAGGAAACTTATCATATAGGTTTAGCCCAGGTCACATTTCCCTTAATGTCACAATGCCTGGCAGCAAAACCTTGGCCTAGCAGCCCCTGGTGGAGAAGTTCACCCTGTAGCTCAGCACCAGCATCAGCAACAAAGCTCCCTGCCTCTGCTGGTCCTCTCAGGTACACTGAATTTACTAAAACCCACTTTGCGCCAGAGTCCATTAGGAAGGGAGGGGCCTTCCCGAGAGAGAAGCCTGCCTACAGTCTCCTGTCTTTGCACATCAAAGTAATAACAGGAAGTACCTCAGAAGTTGGGCAATTGGTAGGTGGCGGCTTTTGACGTTTTACTTTACACCCCTTTGTGTGGCTTGAATTTTTTCAATGCGTGTGCATTACTAAAAGCAAAACAAAAAACTCTCCTATCAACTGATGGTTTTAATGAAAAGGACAAAATACACAGTTACACTGGGTGGCTTATTCTTTTCTTTTAATATTCCATTTTCACTGAAGCCTGGTTTAAATGGCTTGGTAGAAAAAGTTTCCTCTTTTGTTTGATGATATTTATGTGCAGGGTAATAAAGATGTGCCATAATGGATTTTCATGGCGCTTTCAGGTGCCTTTTGCCCTTTAAAATGTGCATACATTTTCCCTGTAGATCCAGGAAAGTGTGAAGTGGATGAAACAGTCTCTAAATACAAAGGGACATATAAGTGGCTAGTAACCAACCCTACTGACACAGCCCAAACCAGATGCGTAAAAAATGAGGATGGAACCGCCACCAGAATCTGGTATGTATTGGCCAAGTTCTAAATGCTAGTTCACGTGCATGAAGATCTGTGTAATTGGGGCCATGTTTCTATGTTGTTGGCCTGGAGAGGCTTCCCTCCCTTTACCTCTAGGCCCAGTCTTTCTTTCTTTTGCCTTTTGGACCTACTTAAACATATCCATGCAATAGAATAAGAAAAATTTTCAAGAAGACAAAGAAGTAAAATTACCCGTAATCTCAGAAAGAAATTCAAGAAGACAAAAGGAAAAAAACATCCTCCATCACCCTACTGCCTGAGCACAGCTGTTTTTAGGCTGGCACATACATATATATTTCTCTCTCTCTCTCTCTCTTTTTTTTGCATCTCTCTCTTTTTTTCTTTGTGCACCTTCAACTTTTATGTAGTGGTAATCACTGTCCTTATATCGATAATGTGATTTACCCTTTCATTCAGTGGTTTATCAAACATTTTCCATGTTTTACATTTACCTTCTTAATGACCATTTCAAAAAAAAAATGACCTTGGAAACTGCCTAGTTGATGGGCCATAATAATTTACTAAATCACTCTTCTATTGTTGACTTTATCCTTTTCCTTTTTAAAATCATCAGCCCTCTTTTCTTACTCTCTGCTGTTAATGGTTTATGCCATTAACTTAAGTGGACAAGACCAGAGGGGCATCAGGTTTTGACAGAGGCTTAAAAGCACTCTTTTTAGAAAGCATCATTGAGGACTGCTTCCTACCTTTTCCTCCTTACATCTCAACAGTCAGCAAGTCATGTGGCTTTGATGGTCACAGTTAGAGCACACATCTAGCCTTTTCTTTCCAAGCCCACTGCCGCTACCCTGATGCAAGCCCTTTACTATCTCTCTCCCGCTATGAGAGCACTTTCCTGCCCCCTGACTGTCCACCGCTGCCCATTTGTACTCGGCACTGCTGCCAGCATGATTTCCCTGAAGCGTGGCTGCCATCATGTCACTGCTCTATCTCCGGGTTGCCTCAACAATTAAGCCCAAACCCCTAAACACAGTCCCCTAGACTGCAGCGCCCTTTTCTGCTGTCTTCCGCAGCCATCTCCCACTCTTTACCATGTGCTCCATTCAAAAAGACCATTTGCTGTTCTGGACTTTCTCAAGTCTTTTTCTCTGCTTACACTGTTTGCTCTGTTTGAGATAAAGGGGAATCTTTCTCCATTTCTGCCCTTTCAGCACTTAGCTCAGCCAAAGCATGGAAAATAATGTCTCCTTTGGTGGTTTGATAGATTCCGTTTTGTTTGTATAGCTTTCCATTGCATATTGGGCCAATGGTCGAGTAAGTTGCATTTACGGTCTTAAACCATTACAAGCTCCTAGGGCGAGGAATGAGGCCCTCGTTTGTTTGTCTGTGCTACCTGTTACCAGTCCTAGAACATAGTGGGTACTCGATAAATGCATTTGCTGACTTGAGATGAGCTGGGTTGAAATGGATGAAAAATTGGGGAGGGTGGAGGATGAGGGCTAATGAGCTACATGGGCCTTTAATAAATTAATATACTGAACTAGAGACTGCATTCCAACAGGAATTTCCCCTAAAAATCAGGATATGCAGGGAACATGAGGGTAAGAAGTCATGTCTAAGGGGGCAACATCTCTGCTTTGACTCTAGTTCTGCTAGACATTGCCACGTTCCACTCTTGGCTTTCCTGCCTGTTTATCCGCTCCATACGTTGAGTCTAGCTTCACTTGCTCCCCAGGAGCAAAGTTCCCTTCACTTTACAAAGAAGCAATGGCTTCCACCTTTGCTACCTCTGCCAGGAGGCTGGGAACAGGTGAGGGGAAGCATGTCAAAGATACACCTGTTCTTTCACCATTTGCTTTAAGACTATGGTCACCTGGTCCTCCAGTGAGAAAGCTCTCTCCTCTCTGTTTCAGTTCAATCAGCATCATCACAGGCAAATCTCAGTGGGAAAAACCAAGGTACAAACAATGCAAATTGCTTCAAGAACTCCCTAACAAGATTGTGGATCTTGCTAATATTACCATAAGTGATGGTAAGATTGTTTTGTACGTATCAGAGAAATCACGGAAACTCGGTTAGTTTGCCCACTGGACTTGAAACTAGAGAGAATGCAGTTCAGGGGTGGGGGATGTTTTCATGTTGGAAGGCCACATTAATTTAACTGTAATCAAATAAGTCTGCATTCAAGGAACTTCAATTAGATATACTTAAAAATGCACATTATTTTATAAAAACCCAATTACTATGTACTTGATAATTTCAAAAATTGAAATCTTCATTAATTTTAAGGTTAAATAACTTTTTAATGACTTTGTTGTGTCCACTTTGTGTTAGAAAGCATTTGAATGTGGGGTTACAGCACGGTGGTCCACAGTTTCAGCTGATCCTCTAGATAGGTATCAGTCATTCGTGACCTTAAGGGCGTCTTGTTTGGGGTTAGGCAGGAGAATGTAGATTTGTAGCAATAAGTGGTTGAAAAGCAAGAAGGCATTTTTCGGGCATTTTTCCATATTTCGATTGGATCTTTCTTAGCACCAGTGATTTTAAAATGTCATCTACTGAGAGTTCAATCACTTATACCTGTAGTTCTTTAAGTGTCTTGGTGATACAACTACGTGAGGCTAAAATGCTAACTTGAGGGTGATGCCATGATTCTCAGAGTCAGTGAAACTTTCATTGTATTCTCCAGTTAATAGGTCTATAGCAGCCGTGTATTCTTCAGATAATTCACATATATCATCCTGCTCATCAGTGACCTTTGCTAACTGGAGAAAATGTTCATCCGAAATTTCCTTTTGACAAAGAAGTGTTTTGCAAAAAGACAACTATTTTCGAAATGCTTGGATTTTTTTTTTTGCCACATAGCATATATAGGCTCACAAAGAAATATTCAAGTGGTTTTAGTTTGACATGATGTCACACAGAAGTGCCGCATTCCTATAGCAGTGTTTCAATAATTCGCAGTGCTAATTCTCTTCATTACAAAATTAAACCATCTGTTCTTGCAGAGATAATATTTTAGCTAACACCCATCCCTGTGACAGCCAATGCACTTTAAAATGATCAGGAATCCATGCCAAATACCTTATAGTTCAACTTAAACGTATTACAAAACTGACAATGTTCGCTCTGGGAGGCTGAGGCGAGTGTGTTGCCTGAGCTCAAGACCAGGAGTTCAAGACCAGCCTGAGTAAGAGCGAGACCCTGTTTTTAAAAAATAGCCAAGCATTGTGGCGGGCGCCTGTAGTTCCAGCTACTCAGGAGACTGAGGGAAGAGAATCACTTGAGCTCAAGAATTTGAGGTTGCTGTGGGCTATGAGGCCATGGCACTCAACCCCAGGGTGACTGAGTGAAACTCTACATCAAACAAACAAACAAACAAACATTACTTATAACTTGTTCCAAAATGTCATGTAAAATAGTAGCTAATTTAAAATATTTGTGGTCCTTATGAGTGTTATAATGCTGATGAGCATTGAATTTCTTTAATGTTGATATTGCAGTACCAAAAAGCAAGCAAATAAACTTATTTTTTTTTTTTGCAGACACAAGATAATATTGCAATTCCCAATCCTCATTAACAAATCTGTTTTCTTCCTTTAGTGTTTTCTTGGTCTTCTTTGACATGATGGGCCGTTAAGCACAGATATTTTGCTGATGCAAGACATAATGAAAAGAAATGAGAGCATCCGAGTTAGTTAATACCTTTTTTAAATCTGTGCAATATACCCTTCATGTTTTCCTGTCATGGAAGGTGCATTGTCTGTACATACACTCACTTAACTTCACAACATTTATTTTGAAAGTTGTTGAAGCTATCTATTCTCCATGTTTTTTTACAGGAGGGTCCAAAGTGAATAATTCTTTGTAGCCAAGAAAACCTTCTGTTAAGACCTGAATGTAGCATAAAACCTACACCAAGTTAGTACTATCAGTTGATTCAAAGTGATTGAATAATACATATTTTCCTTTTGAAGTATTGCATGAAGTTGTTCTGTTAAGTTGAAGGCTAATTAATTCATACTGCTGATCAGGTATGTTTCTCCCTAAAAGGGATGGTTGTTTGTACTTTGAAACGTTATCAGAGTTTAAGAGTCCTACAACTTGGACAATATCTGCTTTCATAATTTCTACATTACTGAATGGCTTCCCCTCACCCCTGAGTATATTAGATACTTTGAGGGTTGCTTCAGTGGCATTATTTCCAGGTCTTATTGCTGCTTGAAGGAATTGTCTTTGCTTTTGCTTTTCATCTGTTAATTTCTGCAATACAACTTTTCATGCCTCTCCCTCTAATTTAAAATATTTGTGGTCCTTATGAGTGTATAATGCTGATGAGCATTGAATTTCTTTAATGTTGTCATGGCAGTACCACAAAGCAAGCTGATCAACTTATTTTTTGGCAGACACAAGATAATCTAATTCCCAGTCCTCATTAAAAAATTGGTTTTCTTCCTGTAGTGTTCTCTTGGTCTTCTTTGACATGATGGGCTATTAAGCAGAGAGAATTAAAAAGTACTGTCAAGCTGTGCAGCTATTCACAAATTCCACTTCACACAGAAACACAGTGTACACAGACTAGTGTACTTGACCCCCATAAACTCTCGCCAACCAGCCTCACGTGGTAGTGGTGCCAGTCAGGCGGGGGAAGTTAGTATTAAATCATGAGCACAGCAGCTGTCAATTTAGCCCTTATGACTTACTAATGTTCTAATTGTGCTCATCAATCTTGGAGGATTATTTTGTTGAAACTTATTTTATTTTTAAAAATGTATACAGCTATGATTTAATAAAAAAAGATATAAAAGTTGACCAAAATGTATTAATAAAAATAAAAGAATTTATTCTGGAAAATTTGGATTTAGTTGAAAGGCTGCACTTAATGACTTACAAGGTCCTAGGTTCCCCACCCCTGGTACAATCAAACCTCACTTCAGAAAATTTACCCTGTAGCTATCCAATTTCCAAAACTAGGTGGTTAATGTTGGTGGAGGTGGTGGCAGGGCATGAGAAGTCAGGACTCTCGGAATTTCAGGGTGTTGTGTTTTGTTTGATAATTTTGTTTTCATTTTGCAATTTTGGCTATTTTTAATTTTATTTTAATTTTAAAATGTTTTAATAGGTAATACTTCACATAGTTCAATATTCAAAAAACAAACAAGGATATACAGTGAAACATATCCCTCTCACTGCTGATTCCAGTCATCCAGTTATCACTACAAAACATTTTACGAATGTATATATCCGTAAGAAAATATATAGATATATACTTATATGCTCACCTTCCCTTTTTGTACCCAAAGCGGAGACTGCTGTACATATTGTTTTGCACTTTGCTCTTTTCTCTTAATGAAGTATTACAGGGATTATTATGTGAGAATACAAAGAGCTTCTACTTTTTCCACTGCATTGTATTATACTGAATGTATGTGCCACAATTTGTTTATTTGACCTGTTTTCCATAGATGGATGTTTAGGTTGTTAATAACATTTCCCTTTAAAAACACTACTGTAAAACTATTTTTATTTGTTCATGGGTTTTTTCAGTATAAGGAAAATTAGTATAACATGCTTCAAATAAAGCATGTTAGGATGGTATATAAGATGTTTCAGAGCTGGCATTCTCTAAGCAGGTGATAGAGAAGGTTGCCTATCTTCGAAAATACATTCACAGGCCATGGTAGGTTTTATCTTGGTTTGTGACAATTTGTTGTTATATTTCATATTATTATGTAAAAGAAATTCAAAATAAAGTATATCTCTTTAAAAACAAAAGCACCATGGCTATAATGGATATCAAACAGGTGTGACAATTTTGCCAAAGTGAAGTATACCTAAGGCATACATTCCTGAAAGTGGAATTGGTGTGTCAATCATACTTTTAATAGTATCAAAATTCTCTTTGTAATAGTTGCACCGATTCTTTTTTTTTTTTTTTTTTGAGACAGAGCCTCAAGCTGTCACCCTGGATAGAGTGCTGTGGCATCACAGCTCACAGCAACCTCCAATTCCTGGGCTCAAGGGAGTCTCCTGCCTCTGCCTCCCAAGTAGCTAGGACTATAGGTGCCCAC